>JAXQQM020061573.1:0-51724 GCA_034641835.2 Pinus albicaulis
ACTGTAAATTCCAAAATTTGACAATAGTCACTCTAAAAAGTTGATCATGAACTGTAGCCTTCGACCTCTTCAACTTCAAGACGTTCCGCATCGTTGTCTTTGCCTTCGCGTATCTACAGAAAATTAACAGAATTAGCTTTTGCATATGTACAGAATAAACAAAATCACAAAATAGCAGCGTTTGCGTCTCTGCAGAGTAAACAAAATGAGTCACAAAAACATGTACTTTTATCATTGTGATGCATACAACTCTAAGCTAACGGTTCATAAATATTATCCGACACTCTACACTCTTAAATCTGATATTTCACGACACTCTACAACTGTAAATTCCAAATTTGACAGTAGTCACTCTAAACTTGATCATGAACAGTGCGGTAGCAGTAGCCTTAAACCTCTTCAACTTCAAGACGTTCAGCATCGTTGTCTTTGCCTTCGCGTATCTACAGAAAATTAACAGAATTAGCTTTTGCATATGTACAGAATAAACAAAATCACAAAATACAGCGTTTGCCTCTCTGCAGAGTAAACAAAATGAGTCACAGAAACATGTATTTTTATCATTGTGATGCATACAACTCTAAGTTAACGGTTCATAAATATTATCTGACACTCTACACTCTTAAATCTAATATTTCACGACACTCTACAACTGTAAATTCCAAATTTGACAGTAGTCACTCTAAACTTGATCATGAACAGTGCGGTAGCAGTAGCCTTAAACCTCTTCAACTTCAAGACGTTCAGCATCGTTGTCTTTGCCTTCGCGTATCTACAGAAAATTAACAGAATTAGCTTTTGCATATGTACAGAATAAACAAAATCACAAAATACAGCGTTTGCGTCTCTGCAGAGTAAACAAAATGAGTCACAAAAACATGTACTTTTATCATTGTGATGCATACAACTCTAAGTTAAAGGTTCATAAATATTATCCGACACTCTACCCTCTTAAATCTGATATTTCACGACACTCTACAACTGTAACTTCCAAATTTGACAGTAGTCACTCTAAACTTGATCATGAACAGTGCGGTAGCAGTAGCCTTAAACCTCTTCGACTTCAAGACGTTCAGCATCCTTGTCTTTGCCTTCGCGTATCTACAGAAAATTAACAGAATTAGCTTTTGCATATGTACAGAATAAACAAAATCACAAAATACAGCGTTTGCGTCTCTGCAGAGTAAACAAAATGAGTCACAAAAACATGTATTTTTATCATTGTGATGCATACAACTCTAAGTTAACGGTTCATAAATATTAATCTGCTGTTATATTTGATGTTTCGTACTGCCATTGTCATAGAGTCCACGTTGTTTCTAATTGAGTTTTTTAATAGCCATGATATTTATGGTATCAAATTACTAAAATTTTGCACCTGTTGCCGCACTCCTGTGGCTATTCCTGCTGTGGACGCTGCCTTGAATATCTCATTTTCATCACCGTCCACTGCCCATTTATTGCAATTTTTCACAAGTGCTTTGTCCAGCACCTTCTCTTCAAGGCAATGAGAAATAATGTTGGCCAATAAGCATCTTAAATTACGGACTGCATCATCTGGTTTAGGATTGGGAGTGGTAACTTTCCAGATTTTATATAAACTGATTTTTGCAGCAACTGCCTTCAAATCCTTGGGGTCGTGCAGGGTATCCACGCAACGACTTCTGTGGCCTTTCTTGCCCGCGTCTGCTTCTTGTTTGCACAGCTGCGCCATACTGTCATCAAGTGGTTCCCTTATCTTCTGATTCAATAGCTTATTTGATCTTGCCTCCTCCCGTGGAATATTGTATAGTCTGTTTGACGCTTTCTCCTCGTCCAATTGGCCGCGCTTCGACTTTTCAGAAGACTGCATCTTACGATGCTTCTTCCAAACGTTTTCAAGAGTGTAGAATTCGTTGTCCGCTGCCTCCCTTGCTAATTTGGTTTCAGGATCTGAACGGTCAACCATATCCATGAAACACGATGCTTGACGGTAAGCTTCTATACAAACATTAACCATGTGTACATCAGAATTAGTTCCATCATAATAGTAGATGATCAAATGTATCAATGACACTGCTCTCATCTTCCACGAATTTTTACCAACAGTCTTGAATTGCTCTTCTTCTTCGAGTGAAGTGGGAGCTTCACCTTCTGGGGTCCCTGTTTTGTGTTCAATTAAACTGATCAATTCTTTACAACTGCTCTTACCATTTTCAAATTATTCTGTGTCTTCTCAAAGGCGGATTTATTTGCTCTCCAAATGCTGTCAGCTTTTTCTCCTGGCATTCGTATGATCTCTAGAACATCTTTGTAGTTTGAAAATTGATCAGATTTGTTCTTTCTCATTATGATCGGTCGGATCATTCCAAATAAAAACTGAGAGAGAAACCAACAGACCTTGCTAGCGAAGACCACGAGTTTCTGCACCCATTGCAACATGGTAAGTAGCAAGGACAGAAACAACCGGCATCTACGGAGATTCTGTTTCTGTTGAACAAGTTTCCTAGTCCAAAAATCTTCAAAGTACAAGAAGCATCCCAAATCTCTGGGAAAATAGAGAACAGCAGTGAACCATATGACTACCACCACCATGCTTCCCACTATCACGAAGGCTAACTGAGTCGCAAAAACTGCTATATCCACGGGATAATGTGGAAGTGGAACGAACAGTACCCATTTTACAATTAATAACACATCGCAAACTGTGACGACCACGCCAGCGAAAGCACATAATACTGATCTGGCCATGATGTAGTCAGGCTGGGAGGCACGAACCACAATCCAACATTTGAGGACGTGATCTGCAACATTTTCAGCGCAATTAGAAGAACAACATGAGAGGGCTGAGGGAACCCTTTGAGACATGATGTTTCGGATGGTTTTACCTGCCATGACGGCACAACTCAAGAGCACAACCAACAATATCATGGCTAACGATACGGCAATGTAAGACGGTATCAACCATCCAATATAAGGCCCACAGTTACATGTCTCTAGTAATGCAATGAGATAGTTATCAGAATTCTCGTCTTCAGTACATGTTACAAGGAAGTAAGCCTCGTACGCCATATGAGCTATTACATTTAATGCCAATGCTCCAACATCGCCCCATACACTTTTCAAGCCCCGACTGACAATTCCAGGGAGCAAATACGCAATGAATACACACATCATAACTCTCCTTATGTCGGCAAGGAGCTGCTCCCACAACAAAAGAGTCCATTGAAGGTCTTTCAATGCTTGGTCGCTTGAATCTCTCTTCTTATTGCTCTTCAGAATCTCTTTTTCTGCCTCAATTAACATATTAAACTCAAGTTCATCTGCTGGCTCTTCAAAGCCATCCTCAACAAATTCCCATAAGTCTTGGGAGACAAATAAAGCCCTCATAGTTATTGACCAGTAGTCATAATTTTTCCCATTAAATTGTGGGAGATGGATATTTCCCATACCCATACCAGTGCTGGCTCGAGCCATTCTGCACTCTTAACTATGAATCAAAAACACTTGACTTTGTGTTTAAATTTACTAACTGTATTGCAACAGTAACACAGAACTGTATAGAGAAATACCTTTGAATTCTTCTTGTCTGAGTCTTCACACTGCTGGAGAGGCTTCTGCAATAACGAATTCCTTTTCTTCAGCTAATTTGACCTTCAAATACCCTGAATTGGCTCTGATACCATGTTGGAATATTGCAAATTCCAGAATTATCAATGGAGAATAAACTCGCTCTCTAACACAGAGAAAATATTTACAAAATTTGCACTCACTGTGACAGAATTTCCACATAAAAAAAAATTCTATTCAGTAAAAAAAACTTGTTACAATTCTTCCTCACTGCAGAGGAATTACAAATTGTTACTCCACTGCCACAAAACACAGTTCCATAAAACAACCAAAAAAAACTCTTAACAGTCTCTTAAAAATTCTGCCGTGAATTTTTATTCACTGTCACTGTCTATTACAAAAAACAAAACAGCTCTCTGTTTTACTAAAAACAAATATACACTGCTGTGTATTTTAATTCTGCTCTGTCATTTTCTTAAGAAAAAAAAACAATGCACTGTTGTGCATATCACTCTCTGTCTTTTTTTTTAAAGCACTGCTGTGCGTAATAACAATCTATACGTGTAAAAAAAATTTACAATTCTGTTCTATATATTTATAGACAAAATATCTAAGTTCAATTAATGTTATTTGTTGACAAAAATCACAAAATTCTACCGCTTGAAAAAATTCATAAATGCCATTAAAAATTCTGCTTCACCGCTTCAAAATTCATTTATGGCAATTTTGACTTGGTGGCAGAATTGATAAATTTCGCAGTGGTGGAGGTTTGGTGGTGTGTGGGTGGCTGGTGGACGGAGCCACCATCCTTGGTGATTGCGGGGGTATCAACCTGCCCGTACGCAACAAATGGGGTGAGGCCCCGCAGTGATTTACAACCGTTGATTGGTTGGTCAACATGTGATCGCAAGTCAACTGCGGGGTACACTCCGGTTAACCACCTCGGAATTCGACCCCCCCACGCGGTCGATCGCTGCCAACCTGCGCGATGTTTAAACTCTGCGCTCTGTTCATCCATGCTGCCGCCGATCTCTTTGCCGACGTGATCCTGCCTGCCAAACGTGCTGCCGACTGCAACCTGATACGAGCTATTGGAAATTACATTCCAACAATCTGGCCATTATGTAGTCAGGCTGAGAGGCACGAACCACAATCCAACATTTGAGGACGTGATCTGCAACGTTGTTGCACAATCTATTTTCAGCGCAATTAGAAGAACAACAACAAGAGAGGGCTGAGGGAACCTTTTGAGACATGATGTTTCGGATGGTTATACCCGCAATGACGGCACAACTCAAGATCACAAACAACAATATCATGGCTAACGATAGGGCAATGTATGACGGTATCAACCATCCTTTATAAGGCCTGCAGTCACATAGCTTTAGTAATGTCCTGAGATAGCTATCAGAAATCTCGTCTTCAGTATATGTTACAAGGAAGTATGCCTCGTACGCCATATGAGCTATTATAATTAATGCCAATGCTCCAACATTGCCCCATACACTTTTCAAGCCCCGACTGACAATTCCAGGGAGCAAATACGCAATGAATACACACATCATAACTCTCCTTATGTCGGCAAGGAGCTGCTCCCACAACAAAAGAGTCCATTGAAGGTCTTTCAATGCTTGGTCGCTTGAATTTCTACTGACCTGCAGATGATCTATAAAAAGGAGAAATTGGATTGTGAGAGCGCTAAGAGCGAGAGCTTGTCCTGGAATCCAAGTAGCCTTCCTTCGAAAGGCCTTCCGCACATCCACTGAGACCAAGGTGAAAAATATAACAGCGCAAACAGACGATGTCAACTCATATCCAGCATACGAATATGCAAACGAGTCTAATTCCTGTTGAGTCCGATTCCCTTGTGTCGTCATCCTCTAATGTACATTACAATATAATATAATTGCGCCTGTAAATGCCTTTTACCCGATAGATCTGCAAAGAGACTGGGCTTTTGAAGCGCGTTTCAAAATCTGCGAAATCTATGCAGGAGATTGATCAATTCTGAATATAGAGAGACACTTTTGGTGTCCACACGGATTCTCTGCTGCAATCCCCTAACCGATTTCCTTCACAAATAAAGCAATAACTTCACAAATATATAGATCAATAATATGCTATTTTATAATTTTGATCGGCAAACAATTATTTTCATCACAACAACGTCATGTAAGCTATCCCAATAAAAAGGGCTATGATTCAGATCTGAATTGAAAAAGTCAATTAGGAACATGGAATGCTTGGAATTATCGCTCGATCCAGATTCAGATGAGCAAAACTTATTTTTATTATTATTTTAGGACGTGAACTGTAAAATGTAAAATGAACCAAAATTGTAAAATGAGCCTTTTTATTATTATTATTTTAGGACGTGAACTGTAAAATGTAAAATGAACCAAAATTGTAAAATGAGCCTTTCGGCTCAATTGCCCTAAGTTATTGCTCTTTAAAAATTAATATATTTCTAGATCCCCAACAATGACTTAATGGCATAGAAAAGTCTATAAAATGTATCTAGAGTATAATTCGATAACAAAATTCAACCCAGTATTGGTCTTTCTCTGAAGTTAACATCGCTGTGAAGTCCAAGACGTTTGAAATGTCAATTATAAGTAAACCTCAACCGTAACCTATGAAAGTTTCGTGGAAGATGTGGGACAACTGAAACTGTAAATTCACTGCAAAATGCACATTAATGTGAGCTTCACAGATCGTTCAATCTGTTAGAGTTATCAGTCAACACCAGAGTAGCGTGTGAGAATTGGGATTGAATGTCATAAAGCTAAACTTCCATCGAACGACACTCTTCTGGCAACCTTACCCTCTCTCAATCGCCTTACTTACATTGAGAATTCTGCAGCTAGAATATTGAATTGTCAAAAGTATAAATTCTTATAATACTCTCTATGCAATATCTAGAAGATTGAATTGTCAAAAGTATAATTCTTATAATACTCTCTATGCAATATCTAGAAGATTGAATCGTCAAAAGTATAATTCTTCCAAGTTGACGACCATTAAAAGTTAATGTCAGCTTAGTAGGATTTTTCCAGGTTCCAAATATCGATTCAATGGGCGACAACTCATGGCAGTACACAGGTCTGTCCAATGGATAATTTGGGAAGAGTCTTTCGTTCGACGAATCTGGAATTGATGTGACAGCTCCTGAACCCTCGGCTCTGGCGACCCCACCTTTCTCCGGGGCGATGTGGACCCCGCCTCTCCAGCTTTCGACGGCAGCGAACGGCGACTCCACCACCCCTCCCCCTGGCGCCGCTCCTCCCACCCGCCACTCCCACGACCCCCCGGCCACTACCTCCATCAATGCTGCACTGGATAATTCGGCGGGAGGGAATTTTCATTTTCAGTTCCGCATGCATTTTCTAGTGCGTATAGCACTCAGTCAGAAGGCGCACCTCTGACTGATGCAAAACCGTAGTCAGTGCCATGCTATTTTTTTGAAACGCAAGGATGGGTTGCTAAAAATAAAATTAAAAAAGTTGCAGCTTTCTACTCTGAAGTCGCCCTCATCATATACTTCAAAATAGGCAAGATTTACGAGTTTGCCAGCAACAAGTAAGTTCAATCTCATTCAAGGTGCTGGTTGTTTTTTTTCTTTCTTTCTTAGTATTTTGCTTTTTGTGGAATAGATGTTGTGAATTCATGCTGAGTGCTATTTGTTAAAATAGATGGCTCTGAGGTCCTTTCTCTCACACAAATTTTGGAGGGGAATAGTATATCATGCCTGGTTAAAAAATGACTCAGTAATTTGAAAAATAGCTTGTAAATTATTCCACAAAAAGCAAATCAGATATTTGTTAGGGTTTTCTAGACACTGTAAAGATTAGATGTAACAGCTGAGAGAAAAAATGAGATTAAGAGAGGTGAGACACAAACCTTCGAGACTGACATGTTTCGTTGTCCGAATTTTTTTCCTACACGCTCTGGGATCAACTTTATTTTTATCCCCACTGTATTTCTCTTTAAACAAAATTAGTTATTCAGTAAAACTCAGCTTACAATTAGTTACTCAGTAAAATTTCTTACAATAAAAATAATTATTGAAGATGTTACAACATGATAGTTATTTGACGTACCTATTTAGCTAGCCCTTTATTTAACATATTATCTAGGTTTTCAGCCGCTAGTTCTACTATAGCTGTATTTGGAGGATGCAACTGGTACTGAGTCCATTACTCGAATAACAATGATACTGTCTAGCTTAAGGCTTTGTAGGAAGGATTGCTTTCTGCAATTAGCTGGGGTTTACGTGATTTATTTCGTGTGGACAGTAATGGAAATCGAATTTTTTAAGGTGAGGACATCACAGTTTCATGTTTAGGGCATTATGAAAATGATTATTCGACCAAGTTCACATGGAGATGATGAGGTGATGACCTCGCAGATTTCAAAGTTTACTCAGTCTTGGCATTTTTCCGCTTCGTGATTTTCTGTTTCATGTGTTCCAAATATGTGGGAAAATGGTAATCAAATTACTTGAAAGGATAAACAAATGTTTTTAAAAATATTTAAAGGTAATTAATATTTATTATTAAAATAGTTTACAGTTTGTTGAAAGTGAAACTTGAGCGAGTCAAGTGATCTTGGTATTGGTATTAAATAAATGTTGGTGAGACTCAGTACATAAATGTTTTTAAAAACATTTAAAAGTCATTCTATTTATTATTCAAATATTTCTGGGGTTTACGTGATTTATTTCGTATGGACAGTAGTGGAAATCGAATTTTTTAAGGTGAGGACATCACAGTTTCATGTTTAGGGCATTATGAAAATGATTATTCAACCAAGTTCACGTGGAGATGATGAGGTGATGACCTCGCAGATTTCAAAGTTTACGCATTTTTCCGCTTCGTGGTTTTCTGTTTCATGTGTTCCAAATTTGTGGGAAAATTGTAATCAAATTACTTGAAAGGATAAACAAATGTTTTTAAAAATATTTAAAGTTAATTAATATCTATTATTAAAATAGTTTACAGTTTGTTGAAAGTGAAACTGTATTAAATAAATGTTGGTGAGACTCAGTACATATATGTTTTTAAAAACATTTAATAGTCATTCTATTTATCATTCAAATATTTCTGGGGTTTACGTGATTTATTTCGTGTGGACAGTAATGGAAATCGAATTTTTTAAGGTGAGGACATCACAGTTTCATGTTTAGGGCATTATGAAAATGATTATTCAACCAAGTTCACATGGAGATGATAAGGTGATGACCTCGCAGATTTCAAAGTTTACTCAGTCTTGGCATTTTTCCGCCTCGTGGTTTTCTGTTTCATGTGTTCCAAATATGTGGGAAAATGGTAATCAAATTACTTGAAAGGATAAGCAAATGTTTTTAAAAATATTTAAATTTAATTAATATTTATTTTAAAATAGTTTACAGTTTGTTGAAAGTGAAACTGGAGCGAGTCAAGTGATCTTGGTATTGGTATTAAATAAATGTTGGTGAGACTCAGTACATAAATGTTTTTAAAAACATTTAAAAGTCATTCTATTTATTATTCAAATATTTCTGGGGTTTACGTGATTTATTTCGTGTGGACAGTAATGGAAATCGAATTTTTTAAGGTGAGGACATTACAGTTTCATGTTTAGGGCATTATGAAAATGATTATTCAACCAAGTTCACGTGGAGATGATGAGGTGATGACCTCGCAGATTTCAAAGTTTACTCAGTCTTGGCATTTTTCCGCTTCGTGGTTTTCTGTTTCATGTGTTCCAAATATGTGGGAAAATGGTAATCAAATTACTTGAAAGGATAAACAAATGTTTTTAAAAATATTTAAAGTTAATTAATATTTATTATTAAAATAGTTTACAGTTTGTTGAAAGTGAAACTGGAGTAGTCAAGTGATCTTGGTATTGGTATTAAATAAATGTTGGTGAGACTCAGTACATAAATGTTTTTAAAAACATTTAAAAGTCATTATATTTATTATTCCACAGTTTGTTGAAAGTGAAATTGGAGAGAATCAAGTGATTTTGGTATTATATAGATGTTGGTGAGACTCAGTAAATATATATATATATGGTGAATAAATAAAGATGTTCCTCAGACTTATTAAATAAACTTTTACAAGTATTTGATAATGTGAGGTCATAGGTACTAATGAACATGTTAGTATCTTATCTTGGTATAAATGAACATGTTAGTGAGACAGTAAATAAAATATGTAGTGAATAAATAAAGATGTTCATGAGACGTGTTAGTGGTGAAAATAAATTACATGTTAAAGTTATCTTGTCTTGGTATAAATGAACATGTTAGTGAGACTCACTAAATATAATATGGAGGGAATAAATAAATACGTTAGTGAGACTGAGTAAATAAAATATGTAGTGAATAAATAAAGATTATCAAATATGATTAGAATATAAAATTTATACTGAAATCGATGCTTCTAATGCAAGCAATCAAATGACATTATAAATAAACATTTACACTGAAATCAATGCATCTAATGAAATCAATCAAATATGATTGGAAATCCACATCTACACTAGAATCAATGCATCTAGTGAAAACAATCAAATAGGACTAGAAATCGACATCTACATTTAAATCAATTCATCTAGTGCAAGCAATAAAATATAATTAGAAATCAACATCTAAACCTAACTCAATACATATAGTGCAAGCAATCAAATAACATTAGAAATCATCATCTACACTGAAATCAATGCATCTAGTGCAAGAAATATTCGTCCATCTCTCCCCCCCAATCTATTATTGAAAATATTTTTAATAATTTACAGCCTCGGGATTAAAATCTAATCCATCTAACGCAAACAATCAAATAGGATTAGAAAAAATCTACACTAAAATCAGTCCATCTAATGCAAGAAATCAAATAAGATTAGAAATCAACATCTACACTAAAATCAATGCATCTAGTGCAAGCACTCAAATATAATTAGAAATCAACATCTACACTGAAATCAATGCATCTAGTGAAAGAAATCAAATAGAATTAGAAATCACCATCTACACTCAAATAAAATCATCTAGAGAAAGAAATAAAATGAGATTAGAAATCAACATCTACACTGAAATCAATGCATCTAGTGAAAACAATGAAATATAATTACATATACCCTCAAATCAATGCATCTAGTGAAATCAACCAAATAAGATTAGAATCATCATCTATAGTGGAATCAATGCATCTCATGTCAAAAATCATCTTCCGTATGTCCCCCCTCCATCTATATCTATATCTCCCTCCATCTCTCCTTATTTGTCTCTCTATCTCATTCCCCCAAACACACACACTATCTCTCTCCATGTCTATCTATCTCTTCCTCTCTCTATCCCTTTCTTTCTATATCTTATTCCCTCTCTTCACCTCCCATCAATATATCTATCTCCCTTTGCCTCTCCTTTATCTCTATTTATCATCCCTAAAACATACACACTCTTTATCCATATCTATCTATCTTTTCCTCCCTCTTCCTCTTCCTCTCCTTCTTCTTCCCCTTCTCTCCCTCTCTCCCCTTTTTATCTCTCTTCCCTCCTCTCCTATCTCTCTATCTCCCTTACCAATCCCTCTCTCCACCTCTCTATCTCTATGTCTTTCTATTTATGTCCCTCTCTCTCGCACTCCAACTCCTTATTTATCTCCTTCCCTCTCTCCTTGTCTCTCTCATGCCCTATCTATCTTTCTTCATCTCTCTCCCTTTCTCTCCCCCCTCTCTTTCTCTTCGCTCTCAAAGTTTATCACTATCTCCCTCTGGATCTCCTTCTCTCTCCTTCTCTCCACCTTCCTTCCTTCTCTCCTCCTGTCTCTCTATCTCACCCTAAAATATACACACTATCTCTCCATATATCCCTTATCAGTCCCTCTCTTTCTCTCCACTTTTGTCTCTCTATGTATTTCTTCTTAACTTCCTCTCTCCCCCTCCAACTCCATCTCTTTGTCCCTCCCTCTTTCCTCCTCTCTCTGGTCCTTCCCCTTTTTCCCCCCCCCTCTCTCTCTCTCTCTCTCTCTCTCCAACCTTGTCACTATCTCCCCCCTCTCTCCTCGTCTCTCCCCCTCCATATTTGTGTCTCCTTCTCTCTCTCTCTTACCCTTCTCTCCTTCTCTCCCTCCTCTCTTTCTCTTTCCCTCTCTCTTCATTCCTCCTCTCCCCTGTCCTTCATTTTATCTTTGTCTCTCCCTTGTCACTCTCTCCATTTCTCCACCTCTATTCCTCAATGTCTTTATTCTTCCATATATATATATATATATATATATATATATATATATATATATATATATATATATAATGATAATAAAAATAATATAACAAATTGTATATTATATTAAATCTTATATTGTATTAATCTAAAGTTATTACATTTAAAAATATTAGTATCAATATTATATTTAATGATGTTTCTTCATGTCATGGTATGGAATGATAACAAAATTTATAATAAAACTACATTAAATTAATATTTTCAAAATTACTACAATTTTGATGTGGAAATATTTATGTTTTAAAATTTTTTAATATATTCATAGAATATGGTTTTTTTTTAAAGATTCATTTTATGAATATTTAATTAAAAGAAATATTAAAAAAAATTGGACTAGGATTTTGGTTCTTTGTGTCGAGTTAACTTTTTTCCTTTGATTTAAGAAATGGTATTGGATTTAGTAAAGAGTAAAGATGTTTAAAATTTTACCTAAAGTGGAATTTTAATGTGGTACAATTTTTTGTTAAAGGTAAATCTATGATCCATTCAAATTCATGTATATGATAAAATGACTATTAAATAGATGTTATAATTTATTATCCATTTAAATTATATAAATAATATATAGTTATATTTTTATAATTAATCTTAGCCCATACGATTAAAATGTTATATATAATCTAAAGATTCAAGTTATATATAATTTAAGATTCAAGCTAATGTTTTAGCTGACATTAGTGAAATTATTTTCATTATTTTTTGAGGGCATGACATACTTACACATCAGGTTCATACTGGGTTGTAGAATGCACCTCTAGGTGTAAACATCTCATTTGAGAAAGTAGCAACTCATCTAAAATATCCTAATACCCTAATGGTCCAGATTCTTTCTCAAATCAAGACACATGTAATTAGATCAAAACACACTATTTCTAGTTTACAAAATTTATAATTGAGGGAAATTTCTTTTCCTTTGGAAATCTCATGACCTCCTTGGAGTCTAGGTAGAAATAAGTTACCTAGAGATTAAAGCTCCTATATTGATAAATTCCCAATATTTTAGATAAAATTGAGAGAAATTTATTTTCCTTTGAAAACCTCATAACCCCTTGGAGTCTAGAAAAAAACGAGTTTCCTATAGATTAAAATTCCTACATCCATAAATTCCCAATATTTTAAATAGTTTACACATATAAAAAGTACTTGGGAATTCCAAAATATTCATCCAACAATCAATCTATTAAAAAACTATGAATTCATTTGTGCAACTCGATTGAGGTAGAAATCCAAGCTCATAGGTGAGTACTGCACCTTGAGACTGCACACAAATGGAGAGTACACTCTACATACATTAATCAAATGATACAACTATAAGTACATCACAAAGAAGTAGGAAGTTGTAAGCAAACTCTTATATCCTAGGAACTCATCCTAACATAAGGAGCTACATTACAACAATGTAACCATTTCTCCATTAATATACAAATAATATTAATAATTTCCAACTCTTAGATATATGAGACTCCAAACTAGTTGTCTATACATAGTGGCATCCACCTCCTTAGTGCCATCGTCACTACACAACTTTAGATTCTGTTTCAATGGTGTTGCTGCTGACTTACACTGCTCCATCCTCAATATTTCTAGCAAAATTCTAGTATACTTCCCTTGAGTAAGAAAAGTCTGTCCAGAATCTCTCCATACTTCCATACCCAAGCAATAATGAAGATTTCCGAGATCTTTTATTTCAAATACTTGCAACATCTGCCGTTTGATTTCTTTGATCAGAGTATCTGCATTACCTATTATAATCATATCATCCACATACAAAGAAATCAAAATAATTTTCCTCTGTTTATTATACTTGGTATACATATTTGGATCATTCATGCTCCTATGAAAACCATGTTGTAAGAAGAATGAATCGATCTTCTCATACCATGACCTGGGTGCTTGTTTTAAACCATATAATGCCTTGTTCAATCTACAAAATAGATGTTCCTGCCCCTTTTTAACAAACCCTTCAGGCTGAACTAAAAAAATCTCTTCTTTCAATTCACCATTCAGAAATGCAGACTTAACATCTAACTGGTGTAGCTTCCACTTATATTTTGTTGCTAAAGAAATTAGCATTCTAATGGTATTTAATTTTGCTACAGGGGCAAAGGTTTCATCAAAATCTATTCCCTCTAGTTGTGAATAACCCTTTGCTACCAGTCTAGCTTTAAGCTTTTCTATACTTCCATCTGCATTCACTTTAGGTTTGTACAACCACTTACAACCTATGGGTGTTTTTCCTTCAGGCAGTTCAACTAGATCTGAAGTATGTTTTTTAGTAATTGATTCAATTTCTTCATTCATCGCAGCCCTCCATTCATCAGATTGACTTGCTTCTTTATAGTTTGTGGGTTCTAAAATGTTTAAAATACTTGTCATTAAAGCATAGTCTTTCAATCTGGCTGGTAATTGTGTCTGCCTACCTGATCTCCTTGGTAGGGGACTTACCTCAAATATGTCTGCTTCAGACTTTTACGGGCTTGCCTTATTGACTACATCACCTGTTTCTTCTTTTTCATGCTCTTGCTCCTGATTATCCCGCTGTTTTCTTCCAACAATAATGGAATGTGCCATTCATTATTACTGTCATCCTTTCCTTCCTCAACCTGTTCATGAAATATCACATCTCGACTTGCAAATATTTTATGAGTCACGGTATTAAATAACTTGTATGCTTTAAACTCAATGCCATATCCTACAAAGATACATTTCATGGCTTTAGGATCTAACTTCTTTCTATCCACCTTGTGTATATGGGCAAAGGATTTTGACCCAAATACTCTCAAATGACTTACTGCTGGTTTGAATCCATGTAATGCTTCAAAGGGAGTTTTGAATCCAAGACATTTAGTAGGACTCCTATTCTTTAAATAAACAACAGTGTTGATGGTTTCAGCCCAGAAACCATTTGATAGACCCTTACCTTGAAGCATACTCCTTGCACACTCCACAAGAGTTCTGGTCTTTCATTATTCCACTCCATTTTGCTGTGGTATATGAGGCATTGTAAACTGTTGAACAATCCCATGATTTCTACAAAAATTCATGAACTCACCCAACCTGTATTCTCCCCTTGATCTGAGCGGAGAATTTTTATACATTTTCATGTCTGCTTTTCTACCAAATATTTAAATTCTTTAAAAATTCTGACTCTTTTTAATCAAAAAATATATCCAAGAGAATCTAGTGCAATCATCAGTAAACAGAAGAAAATAATATGCACCACCTAGCAAGCTAGTCTGCATAGGTCCGCATATGTCTGTATGCACCAGCTCTAGAATATCTCTTCTCTTTCTATCAATATGCAAAGGAAATTCCTCTCTATGCATTTTCCCTAATTCACATCCATCACAATCCAACTGAGCACTATGAAAAACAGGGAGTCCATCGACCATACCCTTTCTTTGAATTAACATGAGGTCTTGTAAATTAAGATGACCGAATCTCTGGTGCCAGAGGTTTTTGGCTGTCAATCCTATAGCGACCATGGCTTGTTGTGGCATGCTTTTGACATTTAATATGTACAAGCTCCCCACACACACTCTTGATGCAACTGCTTCCATCTTGCTATCCTTTATGACATAGCATGTCGTGAAGAATTCAACTACCAGATCCTGATCTGTTATCATTGATACAGAGATCAAGTTTTTCCTAATCCCGGGCACATACAATATATTCTTAAGATGTCTAATGTCACCATTAGGAAATCTTACTGGAATATCACCATACCCTTTTATCTCATATCCTCTGTCATCTCTTAGAAAAATTTTAGATCCACACGAAGTTTCTTCAAGAAATTCAAACCATTATTTCTTACCTGTCATATGTGAGGATGCGCCAGAATCGACATACCATATGACATACTCATCTTCTTTAGAAGCTGAAAGTGCACAATCAGCTACAAATAGTCGAGTTTCATGACTATAGTCTGCATCTTCATTAACAAAATATCCTTTGTGCCTACTCTGATTATTCCTTACTTCATCTGTCTGCCTCTTAAAACAATCCCTAATTTCATGGCCAACTTTCCCACAATAAAAACATTTCTTTTTTGAAAATTTGTTTGTAGACATACCTCTAAATGGTCTCTTTTGAAACGTGATACCTCCTCTCTATTGCTGCTGTGGTTGCTTCCCTCTAAACTGTCGCTTCTTCGCCATCAGAGCAAGATCATCATTCTACGGTCTTAAATTCTACCGCCGATATTCTTCCTATAGCAACATTCCTGTCAATTCTTCAAATGCAGGGGATTTACCCCTCGCTGCCAATCCTGTGATGAACATATGATATTCATCCTTCATTCCATTCAATGTAATTGTGACTAGATCGGAATCGGACACCTTTTCTTCGATGTCTCCCAATCTATCCATCAGGTCTTTAACCCTTGAAATGAATCCAACAACAGATTCATTTTCCTCCATCCTCATCGCAAACAACTTGCCTTTGAGTGACAATATGCGATTTGTATTTTGTGTCTGGTATAAATTCTTGAGCGTCGTCCAGATCTCAGTGGACGATTTTCCATCTCTAATGTGTGGGATAATATTATCCTTGACGGACATCTTCAATATGACTTTTGCTTGGTCTCCCTTTCATCCTAGTCTTGTATATGTGTGGTTTTCCTGTTACAATATTTGGTTTCTGCTCCTCGCCTGTGACAATCGACCATGCATTTTCTCCCTCAAGCAATGTCTGTAGCTTGAATTTCCAATTGGTGAAATTGGACCCATCAAGTTTGTTAGACTCGTTGAGATATGTTTCTATAGTATTATTCATACTTAACTGATCTGATTCCAGACCCTCCGATGATTCTAACCAGTTGAATAATTACAAGCTACTCTGGCCCGATCTTGTGATTGTTACTGAGATCCTCCACTGATCTGATGATTACTGTATCTGCAACTTGATTATACCACCAATGGGAAAATCCTCTGTGCAGAACCGCCAACAACTGTGTCTGCAACTCAGATCTACCACCACCAAGAAATTCCCATGTGCAGAACCACCAACAAATGTGTCCGCGACTCAGATCTACCACCATCGGGCAAATCCCATGTGAAGAACTACCAAACGAAGAGATTGGCACTTTTCTGAGGCAAATATCTATGCCAAATCAAAATTCATGTGAGTGCCAAGATTGGTTCTGGTATGGCCCTGGAAGTCATGCCAACTGTGCTTTTCGGCGTGACTGTCAGCAGAAAAAACCGCGCCAACCGTCCTGTGCTCAGAGATTCAAAAAAATCATCCAAGACCAGTGATTATGGTGTTTGCTACAGACCACCTACTCCCGTGAGCACTAAGCTCTTGCGTGCACCACCACTAAGGCTTTATAGCCACTACGGCTCTGTAGCCACTTAGGCTAGCCACTAAGGCTCTCCAACCAAATCAGGCTCACCTGGTCTGAGCTCTGATACCAAGATAAAAACTTAATTTGATAGAAACTATAGCTCACAGGTGAGTACTGCACCTGGAGACTGCACACAAATAGAGAGTACACTCTACATACATTAATCAAATGATACAACTATAAGTACATCACAAAGAAGTAGGAAGTTGTAAAGAAACTCCTATATCCTAGGGACTAATCCTAAATTAATGAGCTACGTTACAACAATGTAGCCATTTCTCCATTAATATACAAATAATATTAATTATTTCCAACTTTATAACACTAGCTTATGAAGATTAATTGTTGATATTTTATTTTAATATTTAATTCTACAACTATCTTCTTGTCCCAAAAAATAACCATCCCATTTTTAACAAGGAAAGGCAAGCATAAAATAAATTTAGTTATTTAATTGTCTTAAACTAAAGAAGACTATTAGGAAATACATCACTTGATATTTTATCAAGCATGATGATTAATTAATTAGGGTTTATATAAGAGAAATAGGGTTTATCTAAGAAAACTTGTGGTTTTATGTGAGAGCTTGTTGTCCTCTAAATATATTACAAGATGCATTATTTCCTATAGATGAATTCATAGTTACAAAGGGCATTCATGAATGATATGAGGACGTGAAGTTCTGGCTAATCTCAGTCTAAATCATGCCATATTCTTAACAAATAATTTCTTCGAATGATCAGTGTTTACTATTTAAGATGTCATGCTTATTATTCCTTTCTATAATTGTTAAGGTCTACAAATTAAAAAAAAATATGAAAATATGGAGACTATGGACAAGGACCATGAAAATAGTTGTTAGCGAGTCCTATTGCGACGTGAGCCATGAATTAATTGTGATATGGTTAGTTGGTGAGGTGGCTTAGCTTAAGCCTTGTTTTTATGTTATGAACAAGATTGAGTTACTGGTTGCGTGGCTTGTACCCTACATAACCAAGGGTTAAGGTGACAATATTTTCCGTGATGAAGTGATTTATCTCCTTGAATAATCATTATAGAGAAGATAGAAGGGCCCTTTGATTAGGTTATCACTAATTTCGCGACATCGGTTACATCTTCATTCCTTGTCGCCCGCTCATGACATGAAAGTCTTGATGAAACAGTGGAAATGAGAATTAAAGGAGCAAGCCCATTAATGGATGGGTCGCATTACTGCATCCAAGGGTATGCCATTATTTTGTAGGACTTATGAATACCATTTTTTAAGACCAATGTTGCAATATCTTAGGAACTGATTGTCAAAATTCACAACAAAAGGCTAACCAATTACCATTTTATCGATATAATATTCCTTAAGAACTGGAATAAATGGATGAAAACAATATTTCTAAATGGGGTAAATTATAATTTTATCGTAACCTCGAGTCTGGTCCTAATATGGAAATTAACCTATTCTATTTATTCCATGGAACAAATAAGAGATATTGTTAAAGGGCCTTTGAATTATTTAATGACTGGATAAGGAACTAATACTTCATCCAACATGAATTCAACCATCATAGGAACATATACAAAGAACTCTTAAATGAACCATATTTTTTTATTAGAAGGACATAACAGGGATTGGTTTTCTCGCCTATCGACCAATAAACAACTCCTTTTTGTTGTCTCTTCTCCTGCACTTTAGATGTTTTCTTCTCCCATGAACTTCACACGCACACATTATAGGCTTGTTGTCTTAGCTCTCTTGGCCTTACTATTCAATCTGGCCCTCTACTCTAGACTTCAAACTTTGAGTCAAAAAGTACATGAAGGTCTTTAAGCCTACCACACTTTTAGTACTTGATAGGGTGCTTGATATATCAATACCAGATTGGTAAAATCATATACAAAATCTGATCATAGATAGAAACTAAAATCACACATACAAATGATGGATATTGAACCTAGGTTCATTTATCAAACAAGGAATGACCATAATAACTTCGAAATTCACATTATTTTTTCTTTGCTTGGAATGACCATAATATTTCTTCTCTAATTTAATTTTTGTTGCTTTCCTTGAACAATTTATATGTCTATGTTTGGATGCTTTGAATGGTTTCTATGTTTATGTGTTTGGATTTGGTGGTCATGTTTTTGAAATTTATAGTTGTTGTGTTATATTTTTATATGTACATGTAATTGTATATATGAAGAAGGGAGACAATATTGTCAACAATTTTGCAAGATGATTGATATTGCACATCTATTTCATTTAATTTTAGGTATCACAACTTACAACTAATTATTTATTAATAGTGTCCCTCTAGGTATTACTAAATATATCTTGAAGAGTAGTTTTAATAATTTATTGCATCAACATTACTCTTGAAATAATTTGTTTTTTCCTAAGGTTTTGACTTTTTTTTTTTTTTGATTTATATCTATAGCCTATTTTTCAAAGTCAATAAATCATGTATTTTTGATTTTTTTTAATGACTGGTAATATTTATAAAATATTTACATTGTTTGTTTCTCCAAACAATTATCACATCTCCTTCAAGAACAATTTTATTTGTTTTGAATGTTTATAAATATATCTTTTCCTCTTTTAAATATTTTGAATACATTGTTGTAGGCAATTATTTATTAGTAATTTTAAATATATGTGATTATTTATTAGTAATTAGTTGGTGAAGAAGAAGGGAGACGATCTAGTGAAGGATTAATTTGCAACATGCAAGAGGATTTATTCTGCACATCTATTTCATCTTAATTCTAGGTATCACAACATTTTACATAGTGTCCCTCTAGATCTTACTAAATATATATTGAAATATATATATGCATACCTTGAAATATATATATATATATATATATATATATATATATATATAGATATATCTATATCTATATCTATATCTATATATCTATATCTATATATCTATATCTATATATCTATATCTATATCTATATATCTATATCTATATATCTAAATCTATATCTAAATCTATATCTATATCTATATATCCTCAAGATTAACAACTTCTAATGCAAGAAATCAAATGTGATTAGAAAATAACATTTATACTGAAATCAATGCTTCTAACGCAAGCAATCAAATGAGATTATAAATCAACATTTACATTGAAATCAATGCATCTAATGAAATCAATCAAATATGTTTAGAAATCCACATCTACACTAGAATCAATGCAATTAGTGCAAACAATCAAATAGGATTAGAAATCGACATCTACATTGAAATCAATTCATCTAGTGGAAGCAATCAAATATAATTAGAAATCAACATCTAAACTTAAATCAATACATATAGTGCAAGAAATCAAATAGCATTAGAAATCATCATCTACACTGAAATCAATGCATCTAGTGCAAGAAAGATTCTTCCATCTCTCCCCCCCCCCATCTATTATTGAAAATATTTTTAATAATTTACAGCCTCAGGATTGGCATCTAATCCATCTAATGGAAACAATCAAATAGGATTAGAAAAAATCTACACTAAAATCACTCCATCTAATGCAAGCAATCAAATAAGATTAGAAATCAACATCTACACTAAAATCAATGCATCGAGTGCAAGCACTCAAATATAATTAGAAATCAACATCTACACTGAAATCAATGCATCTAGTGAAAGAAATCAAATAGAATTAGAAATCACCATCTACACTCAAGTAAAATCATCTAGAGAAAGAAATAAAATGAGATTAGAAATCAACATCTACACTGAAATCAATTCATCTAGCGCAAGCAATGAAATATAATTACATATACTCTCAAATCAATGCATCTAGTGAAATCAACCAAACAAGATTAGAAATTATCATCTACAGCGGAATCAATGCATCTCGTGTCAAAAATATTCTTCTGTTTGTCCCCCCTCCATCTATATCTATATCTCCCTCTGTCTCTCCTTATTTGTCTCTCTATCTCATTCCCCCAAACACACACACTATCTCTCTCCATATATATCTATCTCTTCCTCACTCTATCCCTTTATATCTCTATCTTATTCCCTCTTTTAACCTCCCATCTATATCTCTATGTCCCTTTGCCTCTCCTTTGTCTCTCTTTATCATCCCTAAAACATAAACACTCTTTATCCATATCTATCTATATCTTCCTCCCTGTTGCTCTTCCTCTACTTATTCTTCCCCTTCTCTCCCTCTCTCCCCTTTTTATCTCTCTTCCCTCCTTCTCTCCTCTCTCTCTATCCCCCTTACCAATCCCTCTCTCCACCTCTCTATCTCTATCTATTTCTTCTTACGTACCTCTCTCTCACACTCCAACTCTTTATTTATCTCCATCCCTCTCTCCTTGTCTCTCTCATGTCCTATCTATCTTTCTTCATCTCTCTACATTTCTCTCCCCCGTCTCTCTCTCTTCACTCTCAAACTTTATCACTATCTCCCTCCCGATCTCCTTATCTCTCCTTATCTACACCTTCCTTCCATATCTCCTCCTGTCTCTCTATCTCACCCTAAAATATACACACCATCTCTCCATATATCCCTTACCAGTCCCTCTCTTTCTCTCCACTTTTATCTCTCTATGTATTTCTTCTTAACTCCCTCTCTCCGCCTCCAACTCCATCTCTCTATCCCTCCCTCTTTCCTCCTCCCTCTGGTCCTTCCCCTCTCTCCCTTTCTCTCGTCCCTCCATTTCTCTCTCTCTCTCTCTCTCTCTCTCTCTCTCTCTCTCTCTCTCTCTCTCTCTCTCTCTCTCTCTCTCTCTCTGTTTCTCTCTCTCTCCAACCTTGTCACTATCTCCCCCCTCTCTCCTACTCTCTCCCCATCCATATTTGTGTCTCCTTCTCTCTCTCTCTCTCTTACCCTTCTCTCCTTGTCTCCCTCCTCTCTTTCTCTTTCCCTCTCTCTTCATTCCTCCTATCCCCTCTACTTCATTTTATCTTTGTCTCTCCCTTGTCACTCTCTCTATCTCTACTCCTCTATCCCTCAATGTCTTTATTCTTCCCTATATATATATATATATATATATAATGATAATAATAATAATAATAATAATATAACAAATTGTATATTATATTAAATTTAATATTTTATTAATCCAAAGTTATTAAATTTAAAAATATTAATATTAATATTAGTATCAATATTATATTTAATGATGTTTTTTCATGTCATGGTATGGAATGATAACAAATTTTATAATAAAACTACATTAAATTAATATTTTCAAAATTACTACAATTTTGATGTGGAAATATTCATGTTTTTAAATAGTTTAATATATTCATAGAACATGTTTTCTTTTTAAAGATTCATTTTATGAATATTTAATTAAAAGAAATATTAAAAAAAATTGGACTAGGATTTTGGTTCTTTGTGTCAAGTTAAACTTATTCCTTTGATTTAAGAAATGGTATTGGATTTAGTAATGAGTAAAGATGTTTACAATTTTACCTAATTTGGAATTTTAATGTGGTACAAATTTTTGTTAAAGGTAAATCTATGATCCATTCAAATTCATGTATATGATAAAATGACTATTAAATAGATGTTATAATTTATTATCCATTCAAATTATATAAATAATATATAGTTATATTTTAATAATTAATCTTAGCCCATAAGAGTAAAATGTTATATATAATCTAAATATTCAAGCTATATATAATTTAAGATTCAAGCTAATGTTTTAGCTGACATTATCGAAAATTGTTTTTATTATTTTTTGAGGTCTGACATACTTACACATCAGGTTCATACTGGGTTGTAGAATGCACCTCTCAGTGTAAAAAAATCATTTGAGAAAGTAGCAACTCATCTAAAATATCCTAATATCCTAATGGTCCAGATTCTTTCTTGAATCAAGACACATGTAATTACATAAAAACACACTATTTCTAGTTTACACAATTTATAATTAAGGGAAATTTCTTTTCTTTCGGAAATCTCATGACTCCCTTGGAGTCTAGGCAAAAATGAGTTGCCTAGAGATTAAAGCTCTTATATTGATAAAATTACCAATATTTTAGATAAAATTGAGAGAAATTTATTTTCCTTTGAAACTCTAATAACCCCTTGGAGTCTAGGAAAAAATGAGTTTCCTAGAGATTAAAATGCCTACATCCATAAATTCCAAATATTTTAAATAGCTTACACATATAAAAAGTACTTGGGAATTCCGAAATATACATCCAACAATCAAGCTATTAAAAAAATATGAATTATAACACTAGCTTATGAAGATTAATTGTTGATATTTTATTTTATATATGTCCTCTCCCAATAATATTTAATTCTACAACTAGCTTCTTGTCCCCAAAAATAACCATCCCATTTTTAACAAGGAAAGGCAAGAATAAAATAAATTTAGTTATTTAATTGTCTTAAACTAAAGAGGACTGTTAGGAAATACATCACTTGATATTTTATCAAGCATGATGATTAATTAATTAGGGTTTATCCAAGAGAATGTTGTGAAACCAACTCCAAAAATAGAAGAAAAGAGATATCAACGCCTTAGAAATAAGCCACTTCAAGGGGGAAACCTCCAATAAATTACATGAACAAACAATTCTTGGATGATACAAATGAAAAAAACTCCTTTCTATATATAGGAGTCCATGGGGCCACAATGTAACCCTAGCCGACCTAACAATAATGATGTAAGGGCACAATAGTAACAATATGGGGGTTATCGAGGTACAACAATAACAATAAGAGGGGCTACACTAACATAATAAGGGACTACACTATTAATATAGGGACTTAACATGCCCCTCTCCTTCAAACGAGTGTTGTCCTCAACGCTTGATTATTTCTTAATGCTTCTGTATAAAATTCTCATCCTCCCATGTGGAATCTTCTACAGGAAAGTTCTTCCACTTGCTGAGATACTTTGAAATTGATCTTACTTGTCGAGTTTTTGTTTCTGTGACTTCTTCATAACTTCTTTCGATGTGATGTTGATCTTCTTGTTGTTTCATTAGATTCTGAACCAAAGTTAGGTTATCCTTTAAGAGTTGGAGAATTTTATGTTGATGCTCGATCTGATCTTCCACTAATTTATCATCCATATTAGCTATTATTTGATCCTTCAAACCATCCAACTTAACCTCCATTTATTCTTTTAAAGATGACTATTTCATGTTTGGTTGCTCTTCGTAAGATTGAAATTTGTTGTACTTGGTACCGTAATTTTGATATCTCATACTGCAATTCTTTCTCTTGATGCATCATAGTATATATTTTTGAGGGATTAATGGGTATATAATTATTTCTTGGTGGAATTATAGAACTCAATACTGATAAAAATTCTAAAATATGCCCTTGAAATCACTTGAAACTGCTGTTTCAAGCAAGACTTATCCAATTTGAAAACAAATACACACCTTTTTCTTGTTTTTTAGGAGCTCAATATTGAAACTGAATTATATCTATACTTGTAGATCTTCAATATATGAAATTTGGCCCTGTAGTCATCCTCTGAAGCTTCTTTAAAATGCCACAGGTCTGAATTGATTTGGATTCTTCAAGGCAATGTTATGTCCAATCTCCCACAATGACCTAATTATGGACTCGTTCAGTAGAGCGAATTTGTACGACTTTCCACATGTCACTGTTTGCTCCTTTGGCTCTGAAATTTATAGATAGGAAACTACAGTCCGTGTACTTCCAGTCACTTTTTACATAATTCCAATCCGATGCTCAGAGAGAGAGTTATGAATATTTTCCCATGCTCACCTACTTGAGATGAAATTCAGGAGCCTGAAAAAGACCTAACTTCCACAGATCATATATCCAAAAATATTGCGAACCAAGCTCTGAAATTTTTTGAAAATGTTCTTCAAGATTTTATTTTTGCTCTTTAAAAATTTCAGCTTCTCAACCTTCATGAAAAAAAAGTTATAGCAAAAATTCTGCGATGACATTTTTAAGTGAAATTCAGGAGCCTGCAGAAATACCTAAATTTCACAGATCATATCTCCAAAAATTTTGCGAAAAAAGCTCTAAAATTTTGCGACGATGTTCTTCATGATTTCATATTCGTACTATAAAAATTTCAACTTCTGAACCTTCGTAGAAAAAAATTTATAGAGAAAATGCCACAATGACTTGTTTGGAGCAACGAAAACCCTAGAATCCAAACCACTGATACCAAATGTTGTGAAACCAGCTCCAAAAATAAAAGAAAAGAGATATCAACGCCTTAGAAATAAGCCAATTCAAGGGGGAAACCTCCAATACATTACATGAATGAACAATTATTGGATGACACAAATGACAAAACCTCCTTTTTATATATAGGATTCCATGGGGCCACAATGTAACCATAGCTGACCTAACAATAATGATGTAAGGGCACAATAATAACAATATGGGGGTTATAGGGGTACAACAATATCAATAAGGTACAGTATTAATATAGTAACTTAACAGAGAACTAGGGTTTATCTAAGATAATTTGTGGTTTTATGTGACAGCTTGTGATCCTCTAACTATATTACAAGATGCATTATTGCCTATAGAGGAATTCATAGTTACAAAGGGCGTTCACAAATTATATGAGGAGGTGAAGTCCTGGTTGATCTTGTTCGAATTTCTAGAGAATTCCTTAACACAGACATAGGAATAAAAACAATTCCTCTTGTAGAACACAAATATTTAATCTCAAAGATTAAATTGCAGACTACTATTTCATTAAAGTAAACTCTGTTACAAAATAAAATTATTCAGAATGAAGTTCTGGATTCACAGCAGAAACTTCACTGGCTGTTGCACACACATCGCTTCAGGAATTTCCTTCTTCTATCTCTCTGTTCTTTTCTCTGTTTTCAGCCTTCAAGCAAAGAGTAACAAATACACAGTAGTAACAGTGCTCTCACTTTTTTTTAATGCTCACGGCATATATATATATGAAACTCTACAGTATAATATATATATATTATAAATATCTCATATTTATAATATATATAACCATAGTTAAAACATAAATTAAACTTCATGCGGTGATTTAAAACTTAAATCAAAACTTTAATTCCAAGGTTTAAAACCTTATACCTTTATGTATTTTCCGTCGGCTGTTTGGAGGATATTCCCATGGGTTTTCTTTACCTACCAGAACTAATTTGATTGAAGAGGAGGTGGGACAAGAGGTGAGTGACATCACCTCCTCCAGGGGGTTGTGTTCACCCTTCGCGGCTCACAATGGAAGACCCCAGGAACCACTTCTCTTGTGCATGCTTTGCTACCTCTTTTTAGAACATCATCGACTCTGCAATGAATGCAGTTGGTGAAGCATGAATTGAGGTGATGAGTGTGGATAGAAATGCACCGCCTTTGCTGTCGCTGACCTTCAAACAATTTAATTCAGACTTAACTCTATTGTCTTTCTATCCCTTCAGGAATAACTTCGTCGTCCTGCATTACTGTGCATACGACAGTTGTAATTAATATTCCAACACCCCCCCTTAATTTCAACTGCTGGGTTTTTCTTGCATACCCAGGCATTTTCTGAAATAGCTAAAACTTTTATCCGTTAATGGCTTTGTCAATATATCAGCAAATTGTTCCTCCGTTTTGTAGTGCTACAAAACAACTTCACCATTATTAAGAAGTTCACGTATGAAATGAAATTTAGCATCAATATGCTTTGTTCTCTTATGGAAGAATTTTTTTTTTGATAATTTTATCGTTGAGTTGTTATCACAATAAATTTTTGTTCCTTTGTCCTGCTCATGACATAAATCTCTGATCATTCTTCTCATCCATACTGCTTGGCATGCTGCTGCTATTGCTGCCACATATTCTGCCTCCACTATTGACAAAGCAACTATTGGTTTCTTTTTGGAAGCCCATGAAACAGCTCCCGATCCCAAATGAAACACATATCCAAATGTGCTTTTCCTGTCATCCACACTTCCAGCCCAATCACTGTCAGTGTAACCAGTTAGTTTAAAATTTTTAGATGAGGAGTAGAAAATACCATACCCCTTCATTCCATTCACATACCTGAGAATTCTCTTGGCTGCCTGCCAATGAGTCTCTTTCGGCCTTTCCATAAATCTGGAGATTAAAATTATAGCGTGCATAATATCCGACCTAGTTACAGTCAAATACATGAGAATGCCAACTATGCTTTTATACAATTTTGGATTAAAATCCTTGGTACTCTCTTCTTTGCTTAATTTTAACCCCATGACAGTTGGAGTTACAACTACTTTGTTGTTTTGCATGTTGAACCTTTTCAACACTTCTTCAACATATTTTACTTGGGAAATGAAAATACCATTTTCATTTTTCTCTACTTCAATTCCAAGAAAATATCTCAAAAGACCCAAATCAGTGATTTCAAATTCACTCTTCATGACTACTTTAAAATCAGCAATGAGAGAAACTTCATTTCCAATAAAACTTAAATCATCTACATATAAAACAATAATAAGAATCTTACCATAATTTTCTTTTATGTAGAGTGTGGGTTCTCCATCACATTTCTCAAATCCATTTTCAATCAGGTAAGCATCTATCCTGCTGTACCATGCTCTTGGTGCTTGCTTCAACCCATAAAGAGATTTCTTCAACTTGCATACTTTGTGCTCTTGGCCTTCAATATCATAGCCTTGAGGTTGTTCAACATATACCTCTTCTTTCAACACTCCATTCAGGAATGCAGATTTCACATCCATTTTATAAACCTTCCATTTGTGTTGTGTTGCTATGGACAACACTGTTCTCACTGTTTCCATCCTTGCAACTGGTGCAAATGTTTCTTCATAGTCTCTTCCTTGTTGCTGCTTGTAGCCTTTGACAAAAAGTCTGGTCTTGTGCCTTTCAATATTGCCTTTAGCATTGCTCTTGGTCTTGTAGACCCATTTTACTCCAATGACTTCTTTACCTTTAGGGAGATCCACTAACTCCTGTGTATTACTCTTTTCTATTGCACCAATTTTTTCATCCATTGCTTCAATCCATTTTTCTTCCTTTACAACATCTTCAAAATGAATTGGGTCATCAACATGACAGTACAAAGAAAATAAATATTTTAGAACGGAATTATCATTTACCTCTCCTTGTACATAAATCTCACTCAGATTTCTGAATCTTGGTCTTCTTGGTGTATTTGGAGTTCCACTTGAACTCGATGGAGTTTCTGTTCCATGTGGTGTGCTTGGAGAAGCACTTCCTTGATTTCTCAAGGCTGTTCTATCTCTAGCTTGTGGTGTGGTTTCTTGTGCTTGCGGTGGTGGAGGAGGAGCCACCAAGGAGGGGTTTTCAGCTATTTTCCCTTCCTCTTCTTCTTCGTGAGACACACATGTCTTCACATTCACCATTTTCTCTAAGCTTCCATCCCAAGCTTCTTCTTCAATAAACTGCACATCTCTACTGATTATAAATTTTTTGGTGGATGGATTATAGAGTTTTTATGCCTTGGACTCATCACTGTATCCAACAAGGATACATTTCTCCCCCTTACTGTCCAACTTCTTCCTTAGTTGATCTAGGACATGTGCATAGGAAACACATCCAAAAAATTTCATGTGGGTGACATGCTGCTTTATGCCGCTCCACGCTTCTTCTGGTACTCTGTTGATGACAGCTTTGGTTGGGCATCTATTCAAGATGTACGCTGAACAATTTGCAGCTTTAGCCCAATACTCATTTGGAAAATGTTTTGCCTTCAACATACTTCTGACCATGTCCATGATGGTCCTATTCTTCCTTTCTACAACACCGTTTTGCTGAGGTGTGTACCTTGTGGTAAAATGATTATGTATGCCATTCTCCCTACAGAAACATAGGAACTCTTTGGAGATGTATTCTCCACCTCTATCAGTTCTCAGCACTTTTATGTAGTGCCCACTCTGCTTCTCAACATGAGCTTTGAAGTGGAAAAATTGTTCAAATACTTCACTCTTATGTTTCTTGAAATACACCCATGTATTTTTGGTGTAATCATCTATGAATGTCAAAACATATTTGTTTCCAGCTAAAGATGGCGTTTGCATTGGTCCACACAAATACGAGTGGAAAATTTCTAAGGGTGTATTTGCCCTTATACTATTCCCTGCTGGAAAGCTTTCTCTGTGTTTTTTTCCCAAGATGCAGCCTTCACATAGGCTGTCTGGTTCCTCAATCACTGGTAATCCCTTTACCATTCCATTTCTGTGTAAGAAGTTCAGGCCTCCGAAATTGAGATGTCCAAATCTCAAGTGCCATAACCAGTTTTCATCTTTCACTTCCTCTTGAAAGACCTCTTCTGTTACAGTCGCTAAATTTCTTCTTTCCTTCAAGTCTGCTCTGAGATTGAGAGGAAAAATCATATTGCTTATCATCTGCACCTCTGCAATGACTTTCTTGCTTGGAGGTATGTCCATGATTGTACACACGTCATCTTTAAAAAATACATTGTAGCCCTTTTCTATGAGATTTCCAATGCTCAAAAGATTACATTTCAAGCTAGGTACATAATATACATCTGGCACAAATTTCTGTTCTCCATTTCTTGCCAGGATACTGACTTTTCCTTTTCCCTTGACAGACATCTTACTATTAGTTCCTATTGTTACCTCATATTTAACATCTTCATCAAGATTGGCAAACATTTTTGTGTTTCCAGTCATGTGGTTACTACAACTTGAGTCTAAGAACCATACATCATCTTGTCTATCTTGTGCTACATTACATGTTAACATCATATTACTCTGGTTCTTATTTTCTTTTACAAAATTAGCATTCTACCTATTATTCATGTCATTTTATTTTTCCTACATTCATTGGCATAGTGCCCATATTTCTTGCAATAATGACAATGGACTTGGGATTTATCATACCTTTGTCCATGAGCTTGATGTTGGCTTCAGCCTTCATTATGGTTCTGATTATCACTTCTTCCACTCGAACTTGCAGGGCTGTTTCTCCCTCTGTTTTGGCTTCTGCCTCTTCCTCGGTTGTTTTCTATGCCTTGACCTCTACTTCAGCCAAAGGAAATTTGAGTCTTGAAAGCTTGTTCCAATGAGGAATTTGTTCCTCTGCTCAGTCTGTGTTCATGAGACATCAAGGATGCATTAAGCTCATCCACTATAAATTGTGAGAGATCCTTTGTCTCTTCTATTGCCACTACTATGGCATCAAATCTTGAGGGTAGACTTCTCAAGGTTTTCTCCACTATTCTCCTATCTTCAAGTGTCTCTCCATGAGACCTTATCTGGGTAACCAACCCAATAAAATGAGTGAAGAATGATTCTATATTTTCAGACTCTTTCATACAGAGAGTTTCAAAATCTCTCCTCAAGATTTGGAACTTTGTTGTTTTCACCTTCTCCATGCCTTGATAGGATGTTTTGAGAATATCCCATGCCTCCTTAGACTTTGTTGCTACTGAAATCCTTGGGAAAATACTCTCATGTACAGATTGAAAAATATAGAAGAGGGCTTTGGAGTCCTCCTTCCTATTATCTTTTAACAAATCTCTTTCTGTTGCTGTCAAAGCAGCCAATGCTACTGCATCTGCTGGTTCTGGGTAGTCATTCTCAACTAGCTCCCATATGTCCTGTGAAGCAAACAAGGCTCTCATCATGATTTCCCAATAATAATGATTCTTCCCATTAAACTGTGGAAGTTGGGGATTTGTCAGACTGGTGCCTGCTACTGCCATCGTGACTATGTAAACCAGACAATTTCCTTGACTGTGTAAAAAAAAATGAACATAAGCTTTCTCTGCTAGAGAAATCCACTTCAATAAACTTCTTACTGCTTCTATAGTGAAGAGTGATCTCTGCTTCGTTCATTGAGTGCCTAGACTAGCTCTGATACCATGTTGGAATTTTTGGAGAATTCCTTAACACAGATAGAGGAATAAAAAAAATTCCTCTTGTGCAACACAGAGATTTAATCTCAAAGATTAAATTGTGGACTTCTATTTCATTAAAATAAACTCTGTTAAAAAATAAAATTCTTTAGAACAAAGTTCTGGATTCACAGCGAAAACTTCACTGGTTGTTGCACACAGAGCGCTTCAGGAATTTCCTTCTTCTGTCTCTCTGTTCTTTTCTCTATTTTTAGCCTTCAGGCAAAGAGTAACAAATACACAGCAGTAAGAATTCTATCACTTTTTTTTTTTTAATGCTCACGGCATATATATATGGAACTTTACAATATAATATATATATATATATATATTATAAATATCTCATATTTATAATATATATAACCATAGTTAAAACATAAATTAAACTTCATACGGCAGATTTAAAACTTAAATCAAAACTTTAATGCCAAGGTTTAAAACCTTATCCCTTTATGTATTTTCCATCGGCCATTTGGAGGAGCTTCCCATGGGTTTTATTTACCTACCAGAACTGCTTTTATTGAAGAGTAGGTGGGACCGGAGGTGAGTGACATCACCTCGTCTGGGGGGTTGTGTTCACCCTTCACGGCTCACAATGGAAGACCCCCAGAACCGCTTCTCCTATGCATGATTTTCTGCCTCCTTTCAGAACATCGCCGACTCTGTGATGAATGTAGTTGGTGAAGCATCAATGCAGGTGATGAGTGCGGATAGCAACACACAACCTTTGTTGTCGCCGACCTTCAAACAATTTAATTTAGACTTAACTTTGTCATCTTTCTATCCCTTCAGGAATAACTTCACCATCCTGCATTACTGTACATACGGCAGTTGGAATTAATATTCCAATAGATCTCAGTCTAAATCATACCATATGCTTAACAAATACTTTCTTCGAACAATCAGGGTTTGCTATTAAAGATGTCATGCTTACTATTCCTTTGTATAATTGTTATGGTCTACAAATTAAAAAATATATATGAAAATATTGAGACTATGGACAAGGACTATGAAAATGGTTGTTAGCAAGTCCTATTGTGACATGAGCCATGAATTAATTACGATATGGTTAGTTGGTGAAGTGGCTTAGCTTAAGCCTTGTTTTTGCGTTATGAACAAGATTGAGTTACTGGTTGCTCGGCTTGAACCCTACATAACCAAGGGTTAAGGTGACAATATTTTCTGTGATGAAGTCATTTGTCTCCTTGACTAATCATTCTGGAGAAGATAGAAGGGCCCTTTGAGTAGGTTATCACTAATTTCGCAACGACAGTTACTTCCCTATTCCTTGTCGCTTACTCATGACATGAAAGTCTTGATGAAACAGTGGAAATGAGAATTACAGGAGCAAGCCCATTAATGGATGGGTAGCATTACTACATCCAATGGTACGCCATTATTTTGTAGGACTTATGAATACCATTTTTTATGACCAATGTTGAAATCTCTTAGGAACTGACTCTCAAAATTCACAATAAAAGGCTAACCAATTACCATTTTATCGATATAATACTCCTTAAGAACCAGAAGAAATCGATGAAAACAATATTTCTAAATGGGGTAAATTATATTTTTATCGTAACCTTGAGTCTGGTCCTAATATGGAAATTAATCTATTCTATTTATTCCATGGAACAAATAAGAGATATTGTTGAAGGGCCTCTGAATTATTTAGTTACTGGATAAGGAACTAATACTTCAACCAACATGAATTCAACCATCGTAGGAACATATAGAAAGAACTCTTAAATGAACCATATTTTCTTATTAGAAGGACATAACAGGGATTGGTTTTCTCACCTATCGACCAATAAATAACTCCTTTTTGTTGTCTCTTCTCCTGCACTTTAGACGTTTTCTTATCCCATGAACTTCACATGCACACATTATAGGCTTGTTGTCTTAGCTCTCTTGGCCTTACTGTTCAATCTGGCCCTCTACTCCAGACTTCAAACTTTGAGTCAAAAATAACATGGAGGTCTTTAATCCTACCACACTTTTACTACTTGATAGGATGCTTGATATATCAATACCAGATTGCTTGATAGATCAATACCAGATTGGTAAAATCATATACAAAATCCGATCATAGATAGAAACTATACGCACTCATACACATGATGGAAATTGAACCTAGGTTCATTTATCAAACAAGGAATATGTACAATAGTTTACAGAAGCTCTCTATTCAAGTGCTCCAACTACAAAAGCTCAAAATATACCTATCTAGTCTCTAACTATTGGACTCGTACACGTATATATAATTTTATATATATTTATTGATCTTGCTATAATATCTCCTAATAAAACAAAACTATATTTGGACATATGTCCCTTTTTTCTAAAACTAACTCACAAATTAGCTTGAAATTTTCTGTTGTTACACCCACTTAGATCCATCTAATATCGGATCTATCATGCCCCAAGAGGGATCAAATCCCTCAAGGTGCAGACCTTTTTTTTGGAGTGTAGAAGTTGAGGAAAGGTTTGCACCTTAGGGATTTGATCCCTCTCGGTCCATGGTAATCCGGTGTTAGATGGATCTAAGCTAGTTTCAGTTGAGGGAAACAATGTCACTTTTTAAGATTATTATTATTATGTATATGTTTGAGATTAACTTCGAAATTCACATTATTTTTTATTTCCTTGAAATGACCATAATATTTTCTTCTCTAATTTATTTTGTGTTGCTTTCCTTGATTAGTTTATATGTCTATGTTTGGATGCTATGAGTGGTTTTTGTGTTTATGTGCTTGGATTTGGTGGTCATGTTTTTGAAATTTAGAGTTGTTGTGTTATATTTTTATATGTGCATGTAATTTTCTATATGATGAAGGGAGACAATATTGTCAACAATTTTTCAAGATGATTGATATTGCACATCTATTTCATTTAATTTTAGGTATCACAACTTACAACTAATTATTTCTTAATATTGTCCCTAGGGTATTACTAAATCTATCTTGAAGAGTAGTTTTAATAATTTATTGCATCAACATTACTCTTGAAATAATTTGTTTTTTTCCTAATGTTTTTTTTTTTTAATTTATATCTATAGCCTTTTTTGCAAAGTCAATAAATAATGTATTTTTTATTTTTTTTAATGACTGGTCAGATTTATAAAATATTTACATTATTTGTTTCTCCAAACAATTATCACATCTCCTTCAAGAACATTTTTATTTGTTTTGAATGTTTATAAATATATCCTTTCCTCTTTTAAATATTTTGAATACATTTTTGTATGCAATTATCTATTAGTAATTTTAAATATATGTAATTATTTATTAGTAATTAGTTGGTGATGAAGAAGGGAGACGATCTAGTCAAGGATTAATTTGCAATTTGCAAGAGGATTTATTCTGCACATCTATTTCATTTTAATTCTAGGCATCACAAAATTTTACATAGTGTCCCTCTAGATATATATATATATATATATATATATATATATATATATCCTCAAGATTAACAAATCTATTGCAAGAAATCAAATATTATTATAAAATAACATTTATACTGAAATCAATGCTTCTAATGCAAGCAATCAAATGAGATTATAAATCAATATTTACACTGAAATCAATGCATCTAATGAAATCAATCAAATATGATTAGAAATCCACATCTACACTAGATTCAATGCATCTAGTGCAAACAATCAAATAGGATTAGAAATTGACGTCTACATTGAAATCAATTCATCTAGTGCAAGCAATCAAATATAATTATAAATCAACATCTAAACTTAAAACAATACATATAGTGCAAGCAATCAAATAGCATTAGAAATCATCATATACACTGAAATCAATGCATCTAGTGCAAGAAACATTCTTCAATCTCTCCCCCCCATCTATTATTGAAAATATTTTTAATAATTTACAGCCTCAGGATTAAAATCTAATCCATATAACACAAACAATCAAATAGGAATATAAAAAATCTACACTAAAATCAATCCAACTAATGAAAAAATCAAATAAAATTAGAAATCAACATCTACACTAAAATCAATGCATCAAGTGCAAGCACTCAAATATAATTAGAAATCAACATCTACACTGAAATCAATGCATCTAGTGAAAGCAATCAAATAGAATTAGAAATCACCATCTACACTCAAATAAAATCATCTAGAGAAAGAAATAAAATGAGATTATAAATCAACATCTACGCTGAAATTAATGCATCTAGTGCAAACAATGAAATATAATTACATATACTCTCAAATCAATGCATCTAGTGAAATCAGCCAAATAAGATTAGGATCATCATCTATAGTATAATCAATGCATCTTGTGTCAAAAATATTCTTCCATCTATCCCCCTTCCATCTATATCTATATCTCCGTCCATCTCTCCTTATTTGTCTATCTATTTCATTCCCCCAAACACACACACTATCTCTCTCCATATCTATCTATCTCTTCCTCCCTCTATCCCTTTCTATCTCTATCTTATTCCCTCTCTTCACCTCCCATCTATATCTCTATGTCCATTTTCCTCTCCGTTGTCTCTCTTTATCATCCCTAAAACATACACACTCTTTATCCATATCTATCTATCTCTTCCTCCCTCTTCCTCTTCCTCTCCTTCTTCTTCCCCTTCTCTCCCTTTCTCCCCTTTTAATCTCTCTTCCCTCCTTCTCTCTTCTCTCTGTATCTCCCTTACCAATCCCTCTCTCCACCTCTCTATCTCTATATCTTTCTTCTTATGTCCATCTCTCTCACACTCCAACTCTTTATTTATCTCCTTCCCTCTCTCCTTGTCTCTCTCATGTCCTATCTATCTTTATTCATTTCTCTCCCTTTATCTCCCCCCTCTCTCTCTCTTCGTTCTTAGACTTTATCACTATCTCCCTCCTGATCTCCTTCTCTCTCCTTCTCTCCATCTTCCTTCCATCTCTCCTCATATCTCTCTATCTCACCCTAAAATATACACACTATATCTCCATATATCCCTTGTTAGTCCCTCTCTTTCTCTCCACTTTTGTCTCTCTATGTATTTCTTCTTAACTCCCTCTCTCCCCCTCGAACTCCATCTCTCTGTCCCTCCCTCTTTCCTCCTCTCTCTGATCCTTCCCCTCTCTCCCTTTCTCTCCTCCCTCCATTTCTCTCTCTCTCTCTCTCTCTCTCTCTCCAACCTTGTCACTATCTCCCCCCTCTCTCCTCCTCTCTCCCCCTTCATCTTTGTGTCTCCTTCTCTCTCTCTCTCTTGCCCTTCTCTCCTTCTCTCCCTCCTCTCTTTCTCTTTCCCTCTCTCTTCATTCCTCCTCTCCCCTCCCCCTCATTTTATCTTTGTCTCTCCCTTGTCACTCTCTCTATCTCTCCGCCTCTATCCCTCAATGTCTTTATTCTTCCATATATATATATCTATATATCTATATATATATATATATATAGATATATATATAGATATATATATATATATATATATATATATATATATATATATATATATAAAATGATAATAATAATAATATAACAAATTGTATATTATATTAAATTTAATATTGTATTAATCTAATGTTATTAAATTTAAAAATATTAATATTATAATTTATTAATATTAATATTAGTATCAATATTATATTTAATGATGTTTCTTCATGTCATGGTATGGAATGATAACAAAATTTATAATAAAACTACATTAAATTAATATTTTCAAAATTACTACAATTTTGATGTGGAAATATTTATGTTTTTAAATTTTTTAATATATTCATAGAATATGGTTTTTTTTTAAAGATTCATTTTATGAATATTTAATTAAAAGAAATATTAAAAAAAATTGGACTAGGATTTTGGTTCTTTGTGTCGAGTTAACTTTTTTCCTTTGATTTAAGAAATGGTATTGGATTTAGTAAAGAGTAAAGATGTTTAAAATTTTACCTAAAGTGGAATTTTAATGTGGTACAATTTTTTGTTAAAGGTAAATCTATGATCCATTCAAATTCATGTATATGATAAAATGACTATTAAATAGATGTTATAATTTATTATCCATTTAAATTATATAAATAATATATAGTTATATTTTTATAATTAATCTTAGCCCATACGATTAAAATGTTATATATAATCTAAAGATTCAAGTTATATATAATTTAAGATTCAAGCTAATGTTTTAGCTGACATTAGTGAAATTATTTTCATTATTTTTTGAGGGCATGACATACTTACACATCAGGTTCATACTGGGTTGTAGAATGCACCTCTAGGTGTAAACATCTCATTTGAGAAAGTAGCAACTCATCTAAAATATCCTAATACCCTAATGGTCCAGATTCTTTCTCAAATCAAGACACATGTAATTAGATCAAAACACACTATTTCTAGTTTACAAAATTTATAATTGAGGGAAATTTCTTTTCCTTTGGAAATCTCATGACCTCCTTGGAGTCTAGGTAGAAATAAGTTACCTAGAGATTAAAGCTCCTATATTGATAAATTCCCAATATTTTAGATAAAATTGAGAGAAATTTCTTTTCCTTTGAAAATCTAATAACCCCTTGGATTCTAGGAAAAAATACTTGGGAATTCCAAAATATTCATCCAGCAATCAAGCTATTAAAAAACTATGAATTATAACACTAGCTTATGAAGATTAATTGTTGATATTTTATTTTATGTATGTCCTCTCCCATTAATATTTAATTCTAGAACTATCTTCTTGACTCACAAAAATAACCATGCCATTTTTAACAAGGAAAGGCAAACATAAAATAAGTAGTTATTTAATTTTCTTAAACTTAAAGAGGACTATTAGGAAATACATCACTTGATATTTTATCCAAGCGATGATTATTAATTAACATTATCTAAGAGAACTTGTGGTTTTATGTGACGACTTGTATGTGGTTCTCTAACTATATTACAAGATGCATTATTGCATAAGAGGAATTTGTAGTTACAAAAGGGGCGCTCACGACGATATGAGGACATGAAGTCCTGGTTGACCTCAGTCTAAATCAGCCATATGCTAAAAAATACTTTCTTTTCAGATCAGGGTTTGCTATTAAAGATGTCATGCTTACTATTTTGTTGGAATTTCTGATAATTCAAGAAAAAATACTAAGAGAATAATACTCTCCTTTGAACACAGAAAAAAAAAAAAAAATTACTTTTGTTGGACAGAGATGATACAAACTGGTTCTGTTTCATTAACTGGAAAAACTATTACAAAAATTTTGATCTTCCTCTATAAGAGCGATTACAGTATGACTGCTACAATACGCAGTGCTTAAAACTCTCTCTGTCTCTCTTAGAGGAAAAATTCACACACTCTGTGCTTTCTAAAAACTCTGTCTCTCTGTTTGCCTTCGGGCTATTACATTTTTTTTATATCTGGCACAACACTTTTCGTTTCAACATAACAAAAAGAAAATAAAACAAAACTATAGAATATATATTAGATATATATTATGAATTTAACGTTTATAATATATATGTATATATACATATATACATACATATATATATATATATATATATATATATATATATATATATATATATATATATATATATATATATATATATATATATATACTGTCCGCATACATATGAATAAAGTCAAACGACTTATCATTGCAGCGATAACCAAAAACATATTAAAACATTATATAACTAAGGTTGAAACGTTAGTCCATACTCCGTATAATCAAATATTTAAACAAATTTTCATTAACCTTTGAACCCGGACTTCAAATTCATTAAACCGCATTGCAATGGAAATTCGCGTTACAAAACACTGTGATGTCACCAAGGCCCAAAGCCGCGCAAACACCATTTGATTGGCCAGCGCCGGGTCCTACCGGATTTCAAACCTTTTATGATCCAAACTTCATTGAAAATTCATGTAACAAATTTGGTTGATGGTGTCATGGCCAAATGTTATGTGAAAACTTTAAACTACAATTGATAAATTCAGGTCCAGTTTTGGCTGTGCTGATGTAGGCACCAAACTTACGTGAAAAATGTTGATTGGTCCACGTGCTGATGTTGTGTTGGCATGTGGGACTGAATCTGTTTATTTGCAAAGAGCTCTCAACGAGCGCAATACCCATCTGATTGACTGGTGGTGGTGATTAAGCTGTTGAGTTGGCAAGTGTGGTCCACTTCCAATGTGGCCCATTTGAATCAAAAACAAAAACTGGCGTGTAAACGAAAAAATTGGTTTCCAAAAAAAAACTGTAAGGGCTTTAAATACCGAATGAACCATTCATCAAAATGGAAAGCGGCTGTTGTTAGAAATCATGAAAAAAAATTAGAAAGTGGCTGTTGCAGAGTAGTAAATTACTTTTGCATGACCTTTGCTGCAGATGTACATTCCTGCAGTTGAAATTAACATTTCAACACTCCCCCTTAAGTTCAACTGTTGGGTTATCTGTCATACCCATGCATTTCCTCAAATATTCAAAACTTTTCTACCCCATTGGCTTTGTCAGTATGTTTGCAAATTGCTCCTCTATTCTGCAATGTTTTAAAATAATTTCTCCATTGTTCACTAGCTCCTTGATGTAGTGAAACTTGGCATCTATGTGATTTGTTCTTTTGTGAAACACAGAATTATTTGACAATGCTATAGCTGAGCTATTGACACAATAAATCACTATCCCTTTTACCTGTTATTGGAATAAATTCCTCAACATTCTTCTCATCCACACTACTTGACATGCTGCTGCTATAGCTGCCACATATTCTGCTTCTATTGTAGACAATGCCACAATTAGCTGTTCTTTAGAAGCCAATGAAATGGCTCCTAAACCCATATGAAAAACATAACCAAATGTACTTTTCCGGTCATCAATAATTCCAACCCAATCACTGTCAGTATATCTAATTAACTTATAATTTTCTGAAGTAGTATAAAAAATACCATACCTCTTAGTTCCTTTCACATACCTCAGAATTCTTTTTGCTTCTTGCCAATATGCCTCCTTTGGCCTTTCCATAAATCTGGAAATTAAACTAACAACATGCATAATATCAGGCCTAGTTGCAGTCAGATACATAAGGCTGCCAACTATGCTCTTGTACAAACTAGGATCAAAATCCTTGCTGCTGTTCTCTTTGCTAAGTTTCAATCCCATTACTGTGGGAGTAATTGTTGCTTTGTAATCCTGCATGTTAAATATTTCCAAAACTTCATTTACATATTTAGCTTGAGAGATAAAAATTTTATTTTCATTTTTCTCTACTTCTATTCCTAAGAAGTATTTCAGCAATCCCATATCGGTCATCTCAAATTCATCTTTCATGACTATTTTAAAATTTTCAATGAGGTAATCATCAGTACCTGTAAAGATCACATCATCAACATATAAAACAAAAATCAACATCTTATCATCTTTCTCCTTGATGTATAATGTGGATTCTCCTTCACATCTTTCAAACCCATTCTCCAGTAGATAGGAATCTATCCTACTGTACCATGTTCTTGGTGCTTATTTCAGCCCATAAAGAGCTTTCTTCAATTTTCAAAATTTGTGCTCTTGGCTCTTTTTCTCATAGCCTATAGGTTTTTCAACATAAACCTCTTCCATCAATACTCCATTTAGGAATGTTGATTTTACATCCATTTGGTAAACCTTCCATTTGTTTTGTGCTACTATAGACAACACTACTCTCACTATTTCCATTCTTGTAACCGGTGCAAAAGTTTCTTCATAGTCTCTTCCATGTTGCTGCTTATATCCTTTGACAACAAGTCTTGCCTTGTGCCTTTCAATCTTACCTTCAACATTTCTTTTGGTCTTGTATACCCATTTCACTCCAATCACTTCTTTGCCTTTTGGGAGTTCAACCAATTATGATGTTTTATTCTTCTCTATTGCATTCATTTCTTCATCCATATCATCTACCCATTTCTTATCTTTTAGAGCTTCTTCAAAATGAATAGGATCATCAACATGACAATATAATGCAAATAAAAAGTTCATACATTCACTTTCTACCTCTTGCTCATAAATGTCACTTAAATTTCTGAATTTGGTTCCTCTTTCATTTGGTGTACATGTGCTTGAAGAAGCACTCAAATCTGCTCCTTGTGGTGTGCTTGGAGAAGCACTCTCATTTCTTCTCAAGGGTGTTCTTACTCCAGCTTGTGGTGTCCCTTGCTGTCCTTGTGTTTGTGGAGGTAGTGGTGCTAATGATGGATGTATTTCAGCCATCTCATCCTCATTTTCATCATGAGACAAACAACTCTTTACATTGATTGTTTTCTCAATTCTTCCATCCCAAGCTTCTTCTTCAATAAATTGAACATCTCTGCTCACAATAAATTTCTTGGTGGATGGGCTATACAACCTATAAGCTTTGGATTCCTCACTGTATCCAATAAAAATACACTTCTCCCCCTTGCTATCCAACTTCTTTCTTAGCTGATCTGGAATGTGTGCATAAGCCACACAACCAAAAACTTTCATGTGGGTGACACCTTGTTTTATGCCACTCCATGCCTCTTCCAGAACTCTATTCATCATTGCTTTGGTTGGGCATCTATTCAAGATGTATGCTGCACAATGTACAGCTTCAACCCAATATTCATTTGTCAAATGTTTTGCCTTCAACATACGTCTTACCATGCGCATGATGGTCCTATTTTTCCTTTCAGCAACTCCATTTTGCTGTGGTGTATACCTTGCTATAAATTGCTTGTGTATGCCATTTTCTCTGCAAAAACGTAGAAACTATTTAGAGATATAATCACCTCCTCTATCAGTTCTAAGAACTTTAATATGATGCCCACTTTGTTTTTCAACATGTGCTTTAAAGTGGCATAATTTTTCAAACACTTCACTTTTATATTTCAATAAATAAACCCAAGTTTCCTTGTCAAATCATCAATAAAAGTCAACATATAATGGCTACTTGCAAGTGATGGTGTTTGCATTGGTCCACACAAATCTAAATGGACAATTTATAAGGGTGCCTTTGCCCTTATGCTTTTTCCTGATGGAAAACTTTCTCTGTGTTGTTTACCCAAGGTACAACCTTCACATAGGCTGTCCGGTTTCTCAATCAATGGTAATCCTCTTACCATTCCTTTCCTATGTAACAAATTAAGACCTCAAAAGTTGAGATGTCCAAATCTAAAATGCCATAACCAGTTTTCATCCTTTGCTTCTCTTTGGAATGTCTCTTGTGTCACTGTTGTCGTTTCTTCTCCTTTCTTCAAATCAGCTCTCATCCTGAGAGGGAACATTATGTTCTTTGTCATATTCACTTAAGGAATACAATATTTTCTTGGTGGTTTATCCATGATGGTGCATAAATCATCTTCAAAGAAAACATTTTAGCCCTTTTGAATGAGCTGCCCAATGCTTAACAAATTACATTTCATACCTGGTACATAATATACATCAGATATGATCTTCTTTTCTCTTTTATTTCTCAAGACATATACTATGCCTTTTCCTGTGATAGATACCTTACTGTCTATCCCCAATGTGACTTGAGACTTCACATTTTCATCTAACATGGAAAACATGGCAATGTTTCCAATCATATGGTTACTACATCCTGAATCTAGAAACCATAAATCTTCACTCTTTTCCTCAGCCATATTACATGCTAAAAACAATTTATCTTGGCTGATATTTTCTCTGGTAAAATTGGCACTGGGTCTATTACCCATGTCATTCTGCTTCTTCCTACATTTATTGGCATAATGGCCATATTTCTTACAGTAATTACATTGGACATGGGATTTATCATACCTTTTTCCATGTGCTTGATTTTGTCCACCATGATGGTTGTTGCCTTCGCCTTGGTTCTGATTTTGATTGCTGCCCCTTCATTGAGTATTTGCAGGTCTATTTCTTCCTTCTCTATTTTGCCTTTTGCCTCTACCTTTTCCTCTGTTGTTTCCTCTGCCTTGACCTCTTCCTCTTCCAAAGGAAATTTGGGTATTGAAGGCATACTCCAAAGATGAATTTTCATTTCTACCCAATCTTTGTTCATGTGTCATCAGTGATGCATGGAGCTCATCAACTGAAAAATTTGAGAGATCCTTTGTCTCTTCAATGGTTGTGACTATAACATCAAACCTTGAGGGTAAGCTCCTTAACACTTTCTCCACAATCCTTCTTTCTTCAAGTGTTTCTCCATGAGATCTTATCTGTGTGACCATCCCAATCACATGTGTGAATAATGAGTCTATGTTATCAGACTCTTTCATGCAGAGAGTCCTAAAATCTCTCCTCAGCAATTATAGCTTTGCTGTCCTCACCTTCTCCATACCTTGATAGGCTGTCTTGAGAGTATCCCATGCATCCTTGGACCTCTTAGCTGCTGCTATCCTTGGAAACACACTCTCATGTACTGCTTGGCAGAGATAGAAGAGGGCTTTTGAGTCATTCTTCCTATTTCTCTTCAAAAAATCCTTCTCTGCCTGTGTCAAGGCATTAAATTCTTGTTCGTCTACTGCTTCTTCAAAACCATCTTCAACAATCTCCCATAAGTCTTGAGAGGCAAACATGGCTCTCATGGTGATTTCCCAATAATCATAGTTTTTCCCATTGAACTGTGGGAGTTGAGTATTTCCAATACTCATGCTTGTGCTGGCTCCAGACATTGCTAGCACACTAAACTATGCTATAAATCTTGACTGTGATTTTTAAATAAACTATCTATCTTCAAACAGTAACGCAAACTCTGTTTTGATAAATACCTTGAATTCCTTCACACTGTTGGAGAAACTGCTGCAGCAAAAAATCCTTCATTCAACTTCTTTGACACCTTCAAAGAGCTTGGACTAGCTCTGATACCATGTTGGAATTTCTGATAATTCAAGAACAAATAATGAGAGAATAATACTCTTCTTTGAACACATAAAATAAAAAAAAAATACTTATGTTGGACAGAGATGACACAAACTGGTTCTATTTCATTAAATGTAAAAACTATTACAAAAATTTTGATCTTCCTCTATCAGAGGGATTACACTATGACTACTACAAAACACAGTGCTTAAAACTCAATCTGTCTCTCTTACAGGAAAAATGCACACACTCTGTGCTTTTCAAAAAATCTGTCTCTCTGTTTGCCTTCGGGCTATTACATTTTTTTTTATATGTGGCACAACACTTTTCATTTCAACATAACAAAAAGAAAATAAAACAAAACTATAGAATATATTATATATATATTATAACTTTAATGTTTATAATATATTAATATATATATATATATATATATATATATATATATATATATATATCGATATATATATATATTGTCCACATACATATGAATAAAGTCAAATGACTTATCATTGCGGCGATAACCAAAAACATATTAAAACATTATATAACTAAGGTTGAAACCCTAGTCCATACCCCACATAATCAAATCTTTAAACAAATTTTCATTATCCTTCGAACCCAAAATTAAAATTCATTAAACCACATTGCAATGGATATTCGTGTTACAAAACACTGTTGCATCACCAAGGCCCAAAGCCGCGTGAACGCCATTTGATTGGCCAATGCTGGGACCTACCGAATTTCAAACCTTTTATGAACCAAACTTCATTGAAAATTTGTGTAACAAAGTTGGTTGATGATGTCATGGCCAAATGTTACGTGAAAACTATAAACTACAATTGATAAAAGGGTTTCGAGTCTGGTTTTGGCTATGCTGACATAGGCACCAAACTTACGCAAAAAATGTTGATTGGTCCACGTCCTGCTACTGTGTTGGCATGTGGGACCAACTTTGTTTATTTGCAAATAGATCTCAACAGGCACGATACCCATCCGATTGGATGGCGGTGGTGATGAGGCTATTGAGTTGGCAAGTGGGTTCCACTTCCAACGCGGCCCATTCGAATCAAAAACAAAAACTAGCACGTAAACGAAAGACTCTGTTTCCAAAAGAAAACTGTAAGGGCTTTACAGCCCGAATGAACCATTCATCAAAATGGAAAGCGACTCTTATTAGAAATCATGAAAACAAAATTAGAAAGAGGTTTTTGCAGAGCAGTAAATTTCTTCTGCACAACCTCTACTGTAGATGTACATTCTTGCAGTTGAAATTAACATTTCAACATATTCCTTTGAATAATTGTTAAGGTCTACAAATTTAAAAAAAAAATATGAAAATATGTAGACTATGGACAAGGACTATGAAAATAGTTGTTAGCGAGTCTTATTGCGACGTGAGCCATGAATTAATTGTGATATGGTTAGTTGGTCAGGTGGCTTAGCTTAAGCCTTGTTTTTATGTTATGAACAATATTGAGTTACTAGTTGCTCGGCTTGTACCCTACATAACCAAGGGTTGAGGTGACAATATTTTCCGTGATGAAGTCATTTGTCTCCTTGACTAATCAATCTGGAGAAGATAGAAGGGCCCCTTGATTAGGTTATCACTAATTTCGTGATAGAGGTTACATTTCCATTCCTTGTCGCTCACTCATGACATGAAAGTCTTGATGAAACAGTGGAAATGAGAATTACAGGAGTAAGCCCATTAATGGATGGGTAGTGTTACTGCATCCAAGGGTACGCCATTATTTGGCAGGACTTATGAATACCATTTTTTATGACCAATGTTGTAATCTCTTAGGAACTGATTGTCAAAATTCACAACAAAAGGCCAACCAATTACCATTTTATCGATATAATTCTCCTTAAGAACCGGAAGAAATCGATGAAAACAATATTTCTGAATGGGGTAAATTATATTTTTATAAAATTTACTCGCAATAATTATAATTATAGCTATATGGTATAAATTATTTGAATTTTTGGTTAATTATTGTTATTATATAGTAAATTTTTAAGTTTTGATTAATTGTCAGCATAGTAATTTTTTTTTTAATATTTTAATTAAAAATTGTTTGAATTACAAATTTGAATTGTGAATATTTTTAAATTCAATATATATTTTTGTTTTAAGTTAATTTTTATATTAACTTTATATGTATATATGGTAAAGAGGAAACAAAATTTGTTTATTGATAATGCGATAACATGAAAACCAAATATGTTTACCAATAATGTAATAACATGAGTCAAAATAAAAAGTCAACTACAATGGATCCCTTCCTAAAAACTAAAGTAAACATGGTAACATGATGAAACAAAAAGCCAAAATAAGTTATAACAAGTGATAGAAAATCTAATAAGGTCACCTAAGCGAGATCTTATGGAGTGGCATGAACAAAAAGCTTGAATTCAAATTAAAAATAAATCTCCACATGAGTTAGACAAACATTTAAGCTAATCAAATAATGATACAACACCACAATATTATTCAATAATATTGAATCCATTTATACACTAAAAGACATTTTAAACAACAATTATAATCACTTTTCTTTAAAACCATATCATTAATATTGTTTGAAAGTCTTTATGGCTTTTCTAATACTCTTTAAAAAAACAGGAAAAATTGATTACAAGCCATACTTCTGAATCATATAGATTCTATTTTCATAACATTCACAACTGGAAACTGGAAATTTAACAAATTTGACTATAAATATGATATGTTTAGAACATTCACTTGCACCACTCTACCACAGTAACTTGAAAATTTCACAATGGTCCATTCTAAACCTGATCATGAACTATATAGTACTGTTAACCTTTGACACCTGTAACTAGACCATGCACGTCGTCTTGTCTTTTCTTTCGTGTATATGCATGATAAAAAAGCTCATAAATTTCATAGAACTAAAATTTATGTATCTAATGAATTAAAAAAATCACAAAGTTAATAGAATTAGTGTTTTCCTATATACAGGTCACAAAGTTAATGCACTTTTATCATGGCAATCCATACAACTCCAAGTTAACCATTCATAAATATTATCATGCTCTCATATTTGATGTTTCGTACTACCATTGTCGTTGTGTCCATATCATTTCTAATTCATTTTTTTAATAACCATGAGATATATGGTATAAAACTACTAAATTTTTGCACCTATTGTCGCACTCCCTTGGATTTTTTTACGTGGCCTTGAATATCACATTTTCATCACTGTCCTCTACCCATTTATTGCAATTTTTTATGAGGGATTTTTCCACCACATCCTCTCCAATGTAATGTAAAATAATGTTAGCCAAAAAGCATCTTAAACTATGCATTACATCATCTATATTCGAAATAAGAACCATGGTTTCCCAAGTTTTATATAGACTATTTTTTGTAGCAATAGTCTTTAGATCATTGGAGTAGTGTAGCATATCCATGCAAGGATTTTTGTGACCTTACTTGCTTCCTACACTTAACAACTACTTCATATTTTCATCAAGTGGCTTCTTAATCATCTATTCCAATAGCTTGTTTGACCTTGCCTCCTTCCATGGATTGTGCAGTTTGTTTAATGCTTTCTCCTCCTCCAATTCATTACGCTTGTAATTTTCAAGAGACCACATCTTACGATCATTCTTCCAAACGTTTTCAAGAGTGTTGAATTCACTATTTACTGTTGCACTCACTAATTTGGCTTCAGGATTTGAACGGTCAACCATTTCCATGAAACATGATTCTTGACGATAAGCTTTTATACAATCATTAACTACATTAGAAGTAGCTCCATCACAAAATTATATTATAAAATACATCAATGGAACTACTCTCATCCTCCACAATTTTCTACCAACCCCCTCGAAATTATTTTCCTCTTCGAGAGAAGTGGGTGGTTCACCTTCTCGGGTCCCTGATTTCTGTTCTATTAAATTGATCAATTCTTTACAACTACACTTACCATTTTCAATGGGATTTTGAAATTATCATATGTATGACAAAATTTTTAGAGACATAAATACACAGATAATGGATTTGAAATTGCGAATGGAGCAAACAACTCTTCTTATGATTTAATAGTTGAATAAACTACATAGTAGACAAGGAAACAAGCAATAATAAATAACTAGAGAAAGTCCCAATTAAAACTCAACTAACTGAATAGAATCTAAACTAGCTATGACACCTAGGAGACAATGAAATTAGTTCTCTCAACACCCCCTCCTAATCTAATTTGTTACAATCATTGGAACTAGAGATTCCCAAGTTCTCTCTTTGAAATTCAAATACATATTTTTCCATTGGTTTTGTAAAAATATTTGCAAGTTGAACTCGTGATAAAAAAAAATCAACTAATATATATTCATCATTGACAAGCTCACAAATGAAATGAAAATGTGTGTCAATACGCTTTCTCTTTTTGTGAAAGACATGATTTTGGATAAATAAATGGTAGAGTTGTTATCCTAGAAAACAAGAGTTGGTTCCTTTTGAAAATTTGAAATATCCTTCAATATTATTCTCAACCACACTTCTTGACAAGTTGCTGAAGTTCCAAATACATACTTTGCCTCTACAGAAGATATTGAAACAAGGGGATGTTTCTTGGATGCCCATGAGATTAGATTGGTTCCTAAGTGAAAATCATATCCTAAAGTGTTTTTGTGATCATCTAACCTGTCTGCATAGTCACTTTTTGTATAGCTAGAAAGTGAGCAATCTTCAAAATGTCTGTAGAAAAATCCATAGTCTAGTGTCCCAAAAACATATCTTAAGATCCTTTTTGCAACCTTCTAATGAAAATTCTTGGCTGGTTCCATAAATTTGGAAACAAAACTAGCTGTAAACATGATGTCAGGTCCAGTTGCAGTGAGATATAAGAGACTACGAACTTGACTTCTATACAATGTAGAATCAACTAACGGTCCTTCATCTTGTTTTCTCATCTTAGTAGCTAGAGCAATTGGGTGTTTTCTGGTTTGTAGTTGATCATTATGAAATTTTGGAGGATGTCAGTGGAATATTTTGTTGACAAATGAAAATTCCATTAGAATATTGTTGAATTTCAATTCCTAAGAAGCACTTCATTATCCCTAGACCAGTCATATCAAACTCTAAATACATGGAAACTTTATATTATTCTAATATCATATTCCCTGTATAACGAAAATCATCAACATAAAGGAAAAAAATGAATAATTTACATTCAAAATGATTTTTCTCATGGTTTCTTCCGTGAAATCCAATTTTGATGAGGTAAGTATCAATTTGACTATACAAAGAATGAGGAGCTTGTTTCAAACCATATAAGGCTTTCTTTAACTAGTACACATTATGCTCTTGTCCTGGATGTTCAAAACAAGAGGCTACTACACATAAACTTCTTCATGCAATATGCCATTTAAGAAAGTAGATTTTACATCAAGTTGAAAAACACGCCATTTGTGTTGAGCTGATGTGGTCAGAATAGTTCTAAATATGTCTAACCTTCCTACTAGAGAAAAGGTTTCACCATAACTGAAACCAAATTGTTTTGAGAATCCTTTGGCAACCAACCTTTCCTTATATTTCTCAATTTCTCCTTTTTCATTCAGTTTGGTCTTATATACCCACTTGAAACCAATGTTGGTTTTGTATATTGGGAGATCAACTAATTACAAAGTCTCGTTTTTCTTTATGGCTGTGATTTCCTCATTAATTGCATCAACCTAATGTTTCTCTTTTATTGCCTTTCAAAAAGGGTTGTTTGACATGAAAAAAAGGAAAAATGATTCTACAGATGAATGTCATGATCCTGCTCATATATTTCCCTAATGTTTCTAGTTTTCTTATTGTCTTCTGAAGATGATGAATAATTGTTGGATTCATTGCTAGAAGATGTACCATTTTTAGAGTGGTATGGATCTTCATGAACCTGCAATCTTGGTAGTTGTGGTGGAAGAATGAGATGATTTAAATCTTCATCAATTTTGTGAGACCAAGATTTATTTTGAAATTTTTTAATATCTCTTTTTAAAAAAAAATTCTTGGTGAATGGATTGTATAGGATATAGGATTTTGACTGTTCACTATGGCCTACAAAGATACATTTTTCACTTCTATCATCAATTTTCTTTTAAAACTTCTCAAGAACATGTGCAAATGCTACAAAAAAAAAATTCAAAAGTGAGAAAGATTCACCTTTTTACCATCCAAAGCTTCATAAGGTACAATATCTTTGATACTAGTTGTTGGAGATCTATTGAGAACATATATTGTAGTAGCAACAACTGCAACCCAATAGTCATTGGACAACTTCTCACGAAGCATGCATCTTGCCATATCAATGATTGAATGGTTTTTCCTTTCTGCTACTCCATTCTATTGTGGAGTGTATTTGGTTGTTTTATGCATGATGATTCATATTTTTTTACCAAATGATTCGAAATAATTGGAACTGTATTCTCCTCCTCCGTTTGACCTGAGTAATTTTGAAGGCTTTCAACTTTTCTTTTATGCTTTTTCTTTGAACTCCTTGAACCTTGAGAAAGTATCAACCGTATTTTTGAGAAAATAAATCCATATTTTATTGCTATAGTCATCAATAAAAGTCATAAAATAAATACCACCACCAATGTATTTTGTGTTCATTGAGCCACACACACACACACACATATGTGAAGATTAGATCTAAGGGCTCTTTTACTCTAGTGGAAGATGTGGAAAAACTCTTTCTTTTAAATGATTTACTATAATACAAATTTCACAGTTACAATATTTTTCATTCACAACTAGGAGACAAACAACCATAGAATGTTTCTAAAGAAGTCTTAAAATCTTGAAGGGAATATTCCCATACCTAGAATGCCATAATTGTGACTCATTTATCCTTGACACATTATGTGCAAAATACTATGAGATATTTTTACTTCCAAGAGTCAAGGGAAACATCATATTCTTGATTTTTTCTACCTTTTATATCAATCTTCTATTGGGAGGTTTGTCATAAATATAACATGTGGCCCCTTGGAATATTACATCATAACCATGTTCCATCAATTGACCTACACTAATGATATTATGATTCAGAAGTGGAACATAATAAAAATCAGATATATGTCTCTACTATTTTTTTTGTTGAGAACATGAAAGTTTTCCCTTCAACGTTTATATGGGATCAATCTCCAAGATTTATTTATGATGTAATGGAAACATCAATGCAATAAAGTAGATATTTTTTACCTATCAAATGGTTGTCGCGACCATTGTCTAGCAACCAAAGGTCCTCACTATGATTTTCTTTAGAAATATGGCAGAAAAGAAACATGGACTCAAAGGATTCTCCTTCATTGTTGGAGATACAACAACCATAACTTCCACATATGAATCAATACATTTTCACATAAATTACCAAGGAGAGGAAGACTACCATGTTCCACTTGACCATAGTTGGTTGAGCCAAATCTCTCTTCAACCAATCACCCCCATGCCATATTTCAAGTATGAATGTGGGATGCAAAAAAAAAAGAATCAACCACAGCTTCTCGCGGCTAAACCACCTCACTCTCATCAATAGAACCAAGTTTTACTGCAATCCTCACCGGATTACTAGGCCATAAAAAAGCATGGATGCCTCCATATCTCTACACCTAAACCACGAGTAATTTAAACATCTCAATCTCTTGGATTTACAATATATCCCTCTATTACCAGTCATGGGATTCCTAGGCCTACGAGGTCTCCACCCTCGGGGCTTTACCGTGTATCCAAACCCGAGATTCCTAGGCCCAATCAAGGGTACTCACGAGTGAGATTTACCATGTATCTTGCCATGAATAACTATATAAAACATTCAAATTAATTAATTAATTATATATATATATATATATATATATATATATATAGCGGACAAAAGTAAAATCTCAACTTTGATGATGGACGGGTACAGTTACACATCAATCATTATACTGGGCTGTAGATGTAATATTGTGT
>JAXQQM020073170.1:0-99976 GCA_034641835.2 Pinus albicaulis
AGTCATTTATTTTTACATCATAAACCAATTGTTTTAGATATAACATAAATTTACTATAAAAAAAGAGACATAAGTTTTATATGACTGTAAAAAAAAGACATCATTAAGGAAAAATAGTTACAATTCAATTGATTAAACAACAACGACATCATAATAAAGTATTTAGTCAAGTAAGTTTCCTTATTAATTAATCAATTAACTTTAATTATAAAAAAACTATTAAAGTTGTTGAGAAGTACAATGGATAACTTATTTATATCTATACATATAATTAGAAGTTATAACAACAAATATTAAAAAGTGTTCCTATTAATTTGAAACCTATGATAATGAACCAAAGTCTATTGAAGATACATATGTTATAATGATCCGGAGTTCAATATTTCTTCCTCTTTCTTCGTAAGTGTAATATAAATCCCAAGGATTACAATATTAAACCATTGCATTTATTAAAAATTATTGATTTTTCAAAAATATAACATTATACAACAATTCAACAATTAAAAAATAGGAAAAAATATTCAATAGAAAAAATGAAAACGAAACAATCATACCATTAACTCATTATATGGAAATCAATATTTACCTTGTAAAACCATTACACTACTAAAAATATATGCACAATAAATCTTATGACCACAATTTAATGACATAAATTTCTATGATATTTTATGGTTTTTTAGTTAACCTAGTTGAAAATAATTAATATTATTTTATATTAATGGAGAAATAGTTACACAAGTTGTAACGTATCTCCTTAGTTTAGGATTAGTTCCTACAATTTAGGAGTTTGTTTGCAACTTCCTAATTCCTAGTGTTGTACTTAATGATGTAATTCCTCATTCATGAATGTAGAGTAAACTCAGACTCTTCTCTCTGTTTGAGTGCAGTCTCCAGGTGCAGTACTCACCTGTGAGCTGCAACTCCTTCTTTTTCAATTCAGTGTCATTTTTATCTTGGTATCAGAGCTCAGAGTAGGGACAGCCTTAATTTTTTTTTTTAGGATGCATCATTGATTACAGAACTGTAGTGGCGGAAGAGCTTACATAAGTTTTCGTAGATTCAGGTGGACTGCAGTAACACCTGAAGACAGGTCTCAGATGACTGATCATCTCTGAGCAGAAGAAAGGGTTGGCGCGGTTTTTTCGCGAACAGTCGCGCCATTGGCGCGGGTTTCAGGAAGATAAGCGCGCCAAAATACGCGAGTGGCGCGGAAGTACACGCAAAAAGCGCGCCAGGGCTGGTGACGCGCCGATTTTGATTTCGTCGCGGATTGGCGCGGTTTTTCGCATCAGAGAAGCGCCAGGGCTGGGACTCGCACGCATTTTGATTTGGGCGCGGTTTTTTCGAATCGAATAAGCACCAGCCTCTTTCTCTTTGGGAAGGTCTGCAATTTTTATTTTTTTTTTGCAGATCGGCCCTGCCCAGTGGTGGCACATTGAAGTTCTGAATTCGCTCGGTGGTAGCAGATCGGACTTGCCCGGTGGTGGCGCATTGAAGTTCCTGATTTTCTCGGTGGCAGCAGATCGGACTTGCCCAGTGGTGGCGCATTGAAGTTCCGAATTCGCTCGGTGGCAGCAGATCGGACTTGCCCGGTGGTGGCGCATTGAAGCTCCTGATTTGCTTGGTGGCAGCAGATCGGATTTGCCCAGTGGTGGCACATTGAAGGTACAAATTTTTTTTTGGAAAACAGTGGTCAGGATCTGGTATGTGGTGATTTTTTTTTAGTGTGTCCTGCAATTATTCAGTTGGGTAGAATTATTCATCAGAGGATCAGGAATTTTATCAGTCCAATATGAATAACAGTATAGAATCGTATCTCCAAGAGTCTGGCAAACTCGATGGATCGAATTTCTCCAACTGGAAATTCAAGATACAGACTTTACTTGAAAGCGCAAATGCATGGTCGATCGTTACAGGAAGTGAGCTGAGACCAGGATTAGCTGCACAAGAACAAGACTGGGATAAAAGGGAGACAAAAGCAAAGGTCATATTAAAGATGTCCGTCAAGGACAATATTATCCCGCATATTAGAGACTGTAAATTGGCCACTGACATTTGGACGATGATTAAAAACCTATACCAGACGCAGAATACAAACCGTGTCTTGTCACTCAAAGGCAAGCTGTTTGCGATGAAGATGGAGGAGAATGAGTCCGCTGCTGGATTCATTGCGAGAGTCAAAGACCTGAAGGACAGATTGGAAGATATCGGAGAGAAAGTTTCCGATTCGGATCTGGTCACGATCACGTTGAACGGAATGATAGATGAATACCAGATGTTTATCACAGGGCTGGCAGCAAGGGAGAAAGCCCCTACATTTGAAGAGCTGACAGGGATTCTGCTACAGGAAGAAGAGCGACGACAAAATTTGAAATCGCAGAGCAATGACCTTGCTCTGATGGCGAAAAGGAGACAGTATAGAGGGAAGCAGCCACAGCAGCAACAACAACCACAACAACAGTAGAGAGGAGCCAACACATTTCAGAAGAGACCGTTTAAAGGTATGTCTGCTAATAATTTTCCCAGCAAGAAATGTTTTTACTGTGGAAAACCTGGTCATCAGATTAAAGAGTGTAATAAGAGGCAGGCAGACGAAGCAAGAAATAAACAGAGAAAGCACAGAGGATACTTCGTTGAGGAAGATGAGGATCATAGCCACGAAATTCGACTATTTACAGCTGATTGTGCTCTTTCAGCTTCAAAGGGAGATGAGGACGACATATGGTATGTCGACTCTGGTGCATCCTCACATATGACAGGTAAGATGGAATGGTTTGAATGTCTTGAAGAAACTTCATGTGGGTCGAAAATTTATTTAGGAGATGATAGTGGATATGAGATCAAAGGATATGGTGACATTCCGGTAAAATTACCTAGCGGTAACATTAGACACCTTAAAAATGTATTGTATGTGCCCGGAATTAAGAAAAATTTGATCTTTGTCTCAATGATTACTGATCAGGACATGCAAGTTCAATTCTTTAAGACTAACTGTGTCATAAAGGATAGCCAGATGGAAACAGTTGCAACAGGAGTGCGCGTGGGGACCTTGTACAGATTAGATGTGAAAAGTATGACAAAGCAAGCAATGGTTGCAACTGGATCGACAGCTGAAGATCTCTGGCATCAGAGATTTGGCCATCTTAATCTGCAAGACCTCATCTTACTTCAGAGAAAAGGTATGGTTGATGGACTCCCTGTTTTCCATAATGTTAAGTTGGACTGTGATGGATGTGCATTAGGGAAGATGCATAGAGAAGAGTTCCCTTTGCATGTTAATGGAAAAGAAAGAGATATCTTAGAACTGGTGCATACAGATATATGCGGACCTATGCGGACTAGGTCATTAGGAGGTGCATATTATTTTCTCTTATTTACGGATGATTGCACTAGGTTCTCATGGATATAATTTCTGAGTAAAAAGAGTCAAGCCTTTCAGTATTTTAAAGAGTTTAAATCTATGGTAGAAAACCAGACAGGAAAAAGGATAAAAATTCTCCGCTCAGATCAAGGGGGAGAATACAGGTTGGGAGAATTCATGAATTTCTGCAAGCAGCATGGGATTATTCAATAGTTCACAGTGCCCCACACTCCTCAGCAGAATGGAGTGGCAGAACGAAAGAACAGAACTCTTGTGGAGTGCGCAAGGAGCATGCTTCAAGGTAAGGGTCTATCAAATGGTTTTTGGGCAGAAGCTATTAACACTGCTGTCTATTTAAAGAATAGGAGTCCTACTAAATGTCTAGGCTTCAAAACCCCTTTTGAAGCATTGTTTGGATTCAAACCAGTAGTGAGTCATTTAAGAATATTTGGGTCAAAATCTTATGCTCATATACCCAAGGTAGATAGGAAGAAGTTAGATCCAAAAGCCTTGAAATGTATCTTTGTTGGATATGGCACTGAGTTCAAGGCATATAAGTTATTTAATCCTGTGACTCATAAGGTTTTTGCAAGAAGAGATGTCATATTTCATGAACAGGTTGAAGAAGGAAAGGATGACTCTAATAGTGATTGGCACATTCCATTGCTAATGGAAGAAAACAGTGAGGATGATGAAGTGCAGGAGCAGAAACAAGAAGAAGAAGTAACAGGTAATGTAATCAATGATGCAAGCCCGGAGAAGGCTGAAATAAACAGATTTGAGGTAAGTCCCCTACCAAGGAGATCAAGTAGGAAGACTCAATTACCATCTAAATTGAAAGACTATGCATTAATGTCAAAGATTTTAAACATTGTAGAACTTGCAAATTATGAGGAAGCAAGTAAATCTGATGAATGGAGGGCTGCAATGCATGAGGAAATAGAATCAATAAACAGAAACCATACTTGGGATTTGGTTGAATTGCCTGAAGGTAAAACCCCCATAGGATGCAAATGGATGTACAAACCTAAAATAAATGCAGATGGGAGTATAGAAAAACTTAAAGCTAGACTGGTAGCAAAGGGTTACTCACAGCAAGAGGGAATAGATTTCGATGACACCTTTGCTCTTGTAGCCAAATTAAACACCATTAGAATGCTAATTTCCTTAGCAACAAAACATAAATGGCAGCTACACCAGCTAGATGTTAAGTCTGCATTTCTGAATGGTGACTTGAAAGAAGAAATTTATTTAGTTCAGCCTGAAGGTTTTGTGAAAAAGGGGCAGGAACATCTTGTTTGTAAATTGAAAAAGGCACTTTATGGTTTAAAACAAGCACCCGGGTCGTGGTATGAGAAGATTGACTCATTTTTTGTACAACATGGCTTTCATAGGAGCTTGAATGATCCAAATCTGTATACCAAGTTTAATAAACAGAGGCAAATTATTTTGATTTCTTTGTATGTAGATGATATGATCATAACAGGGGATGCTAACAATCTGATCAAAGAAATCAAACAGCAGATGTCACAAGTGTTTGAGATGAAAGATCTCGGAAATCTACATTACTACTTGGGATTGGAGGTATGGAAAGATTCTGGACAGACTTTTCTTACACAAGGGAAGTATGCCAGAAGCTTGCTGGAAAGGTTCAGAATGGAGCAGTGCAGATCAGCAGCAACACCATTGCAGCAGAACTTAAAGTTGAGTAGTGACGATGGCACTAAAGAGGTGGATGCCACTATGTATAGACAACTAGTTGGCAGTTTGATATATCTCACTACAACTAGACCAGATTTGGCATACTCTGTTAGTATGTTGAGCCAGTTCATGTCGAAACCACTCGAAAGTCACTGGGTCGCAGCAAAAAGTGTGTTGAGGTATCTTAGTGTTACTAGTAATTATGGTATTTTGTACACTGACACTTCTGATGTTACTCTAGCAGGTTTTTCAGATTCAGATTGGGCAGGTAACTTGGATGATCGAAGGTCTATCACAGGTTACGCTTTCAGCATTGGATCCGGGGCCATAGCATGGAGCAGCAAAAAGCAAAGTATTGTAGCCTTATCTTCATGTGAAGCTGAGTACCAAGCATTGTGTGCAGCCACATGTGAAGCTATCTGGTTGAGAAGACTTCTCAACGATGCAGGAGAAGAACAAAAAGAATCAACTATCATCAAAACTGACAACCAGAGTACCATCAAGCTTGCATACAATCCAGTCTTTCATAAAAATACCAAGCACATCGATACTCAGTTCCATTTTGTTAGAGAGAAACTACAGTCAAAAGAGATATTTGTTGAATATTGTAAAACTTGTGACAATATGGCTGATATATTTACTAAGCCTCTTGGGCGTGTAAAGTTTGAATTGTTTAGAAGGATGTTAGGAGTTCAGGATAATCCTTTCTCCATTAAGGGGGGGAGTTGAAAATAATTAATATTATTTTATATTAATGGAGAAATGGTTACACAATTTGTAACGTATCGCCTTAGTTTAGGATTAGTTCCTACAATTTACGAGTTTGTTTGCAACTTCCTAATTCCTAGTGTTGTACTTAATGATGTAATTCCTCATTCATGAATGTAGAGTAAACTCAGAGTGTTTTCTCTGTTTGAGTGCAGTCTCCAGGTGCAGTACTCACCTGTGAGCTGCAACTCCTTCTTTTTCAATTCAGTGTCATTTTTATCTTACCTACATGAACATTATACTGAAAAATATTCAATCTCCTTTACCAAACCTATGATTCAAATTCCTTTAGCAAAAGCTATATATAAATAAATAAATAACATTACAATCAAATTACAATTAAAAAAAAATACATTATAATATAAATTTTTATTTATATATAATTTTTATTTATGTATATATAAAATTTCATATAACCACCAATCCACCAATATGAATTCTTAATATTAAAAACACTCTAATTTTGAACCAGTTAAAGATCTTAACCGAGATAAAGAATAGTGGGAATTCCCATTTAATATTTAGATTTAACAAATTTGAAATTCTACTACATGTATGCTCAAGTCTTTAAATTATGTATACCACCATTTCATACATTTGTGCTACGTGAAAATTAGTATTGGTAGCTCTAATGGTTTTTCTTCGTGCATGCCTGTATTATTCCTACATGGTGGAACAATGTTCAAAATCATCTTGTTCAATTATAACCCGACTCTAATCATTCAAAATTTAATCAAAATGTGATATAAATAAAAACATTTATCTCAAGAGAATTATATTCGCTTTTCCTTTAAAAAATTGAACATAAAAAAACATATAAACATATAATATATAAATTTCAAGGGATTTTAACATCAAATTTTGTGAGTAAAATATTTAGGTAAAAATCACATCAAAGTAAATTTGATCGATGTGTTTTGAACTAGCCAGTGTAGTTCATCACTACGACAAGATGAAAAATCTGATCAGATAACCTAATTAAATAAATAATAAATAAATAAAAAATATAATAATTTTTTTTTTAATAAAAAATAAATTAAATGGTCAATGTTCATAATTTGAATTTTATTTATTTTTATTTTTAATAAAAACAAAAATTATTCAATTTATTATACTTACAATTTGTGAATCACAAAAACCAAATTCCTTATATCAAACCCTTATATTTATTAACAATTTTTTATTAATATTTTCACAAAATTCTCACAAATATATAGTAAGTCAATTATTGCGTCTTCACGATGAATATAATCATAAATATAACATTATCCAACAAGTCAACAATTAGATAAGAAAGAAAAAAAAAATAGTAACAAAATTAAAACGAATCAATCATACCATTAATTCATTGTATGGAAATTAATATTTATCTTGTAAACTCATTACACTACTTAGCATATATGCAGAATGAATCTTTCCATCACAATTTACCCACATAAATTTTTGTGAGATTCTATGGTTAAAACGAATCAACCATACGATTATCATGTAAACTCATTACACTACTCAACATATATGCACAATGAATCTTTCCATCACAATTTACCCACATAAATTTTTGTGAGATTCTATGGTTTTTTGGTTAACTTAAATTGTATAACAAAAATCATTCAAAATCCTTTACCAAACCTCTATAAATATCACCTCAATGTAATAAAAATAATATTACAATATAATTCCAATAATAAATCACACTATAATACTTTTTTTATAGTTCCAATAAAACATATATATATTTCCCAGGTATACTCAAGTTTTTGAATTATGTCAACCACCATTTCATAGAATTAGTATTAGTAGTTCTATATATTTTTCTTCATACATGCTATGCTTTTTATGATAATTATAAAAATAATTATTTATTTTAAATTATTAATTTATTATTAATTTTAATTACTTTAGAATTTCATTTTAATTATTTTAATAACAAGAAATTTTGTTAATTATTCTAATTATTTTAATAATAATAACTTTTTCTATTCACTAAATGTCTTCAAATTAATGGTATAATCTCTACTTTCTTATAGAAATATATAATTCAACATTATTTGTTAATGGATTATCATTTGGATAAGGCCATGGATTTACATAATTCAACATTAATTGTTAATGGCTTATCATTTGGATAAGGTCAAGGATATCATGGTATATATATTTTTAAAGGTGCAGGCATACCAAATTTTAAGATGTTTTAATGATAAACATGGATGGATTAACAGTTTATAGCTAACTTAGCTATACCCTTAGTTACCAAGGGGAGGTCTTCAAATTTTCGCGAAGAGGTCTCGTTGCTTGCATCTGGTAATTTGACACCCTCTACAACCTACCACGGTAATGGAATATTTTTATTATTTTTTTATTATTAGTGGATGGAGTACAGATTTATCACATCCATACATTTGTTGAACACAGGGTTGTATAAGGAGAAAATAGAATAGGAATGCAGTTTTTTTTTAATTTGGTAAATAAATTTTCAAAAAATTAAGTAGTTAGAGTGTTTAAATTACATTTTTGATGATTATAATAAATTAAGTACTATTAAAAACCTTAAAATTTTAAGAACTATAACTTAAATTTTAAAAAATCTTTGCCTAAATTTATTTAAATTTTTACGCTGTAAAGCGTTCTTATTTGAAAACAACTTACCTAAAATGCCACCTGGACCATTATATACCCTTGATGTTTATGTTAGACGATTCAAATGATTTCAACCTTTGATTAATTACCGTTATTATTCAGTTTATTCAGTTTTGAAAATGAGTTAGAAGCCACAGATGAAAAAATAATGGACAGCCTGACCAATTCCATGTGAGCCGAGAGAAGGGAAATCTGGAAAGTTGAATTTTGAATGGAGAGCGATGGATGGCCCTGGTCAATCAATCAATCTCGGCATTGTTATTTCTAGCGGCAAGGATACCCAATATTCATTATTCTACTCTTTCTGCTCCGGGGTCTCTCTGGTGAAATCGTCCGCGCAAGAGAAGCGCCGAGCTCAGGGCAGGGCTCGGTTCGGCAGGGGTTATACCAGGTAAGTGCCTAGACGTCATAGCCATTGTGCTAACCCTAAATGTGATAAACCCTTGCGCTAACAAATGTTTTTTTTTTTTTTCTAAGTGTGTTTTTTGTTTCTCTGTGCCTTTGGACTCAGGCTTACAGTAGCAGCATCTGGTAGGGATGGTCTTTTGATAATGTTATTTTCTGACTGGAGAAGTAAGGGGTTTGTATATTTTTGACTCGTTCTTTTCTGTTTTGTGCTTGTCTGTGTCAAGGAAAATGGCGTCACAGAGCTCAAAAATCCAAGAGGAAGGGAGTGGAAGACAAGCGCTGGAAGGGCCCGTTCACTGCCTGAACAGTTGCGGCTTCGACTTGATATGCAGGTTTATCTAATTGAATTTTGGGGGATTTTACATCTGGGTTTGCTAAATAATTCGGCATTTGATTTCATCTCTCTCCTGTGCTTCATGGGTTTTGCTGACTGGTTTTAAATTATGGTATTTCTTTTCGGTTTTTTATACGAGGGTTCCTGCGCAGTAGTTCGAATTATCAGGCTTGGTTGTTCCTGGAGTTCAAACCCTTTTGGATGTAATTTCATATTTGGTTGTAAGTTTTGTCACTGCATTTTTTAGGCCTGTCATCCAAAATTGAAAAAAAGAGATCATTTGATTTGATTATCTGGAAACATTTGTTATTATAATTTTTTTTACCATGGTCTGCATTTTGGATGTTTAGATGAATTTCGCTGTCATAAGCACCTTTGCTTAACACATTTTCTGTTGCAGAGGTTTTGAGGAGAAGGAAGAATGAATCCGGCTGATAAGAATGGCTTCTGCCCTCTCAACAGTAGTACCTCCTTCACAATACCCGGGCGTGGGGGATCTATCATGGATGTGCAGCCTATTCGTGTGGTTTCTCCAGTTTTGTCTGCTTCTCATCTGCAACCTGCGTTCGTCCCTCCCAATCATCGGCACCCCCCTCCCTATACTCATTATATATATTCAGTATTTGAAATAGTTGAGGCGGGGGGGAGAATGAGCAAACTGGCAGTCTCAGAGGACAAAATCAACAGAAATTTATACAAGTTCCAGATATTCGATGCTCTGCACAAGGTGCTGATAAAAATCCTCAAATGGAAGCCGCAAAAGATGGTTTTACTGAAAGAATTCAACTGGACATTGGGAATAGTAATGAGGTGAGTAGTAAGAATGACCCTGTTCCTGTTCTCTCAAATGCATAGGAAATTAGAAAACTAATTTTCCGGGTAAAATTAGAAAACCAACTAAACAGTGACAAGAAGTTCCAAATCGCAAATTCTTGAAGGTGAAGGCGATTTTGTAGAAAGAATGTTGAAGCTGGAGGTGCTATCAAGCAACCTCATATCGCTCCGCTGGAACAACTGTCACTGTTCTCTCTTGCCTTCTTTTCCAATGCAAGATTTAAGAGTTTTAGAAGTGAACGGGAGGAAATTGGGAAGATTGTGGGAAGACGAAGATCAGGTACGCAGACGTAGATGCTGTAATTTGAAAATGAGAATCATTGTTATTTGATCATTTTTAGTTATTGAAACGTGAACATGAAACATTGCAGGCACCTCAGCAGTTGCTGCAGTTGAATATTGATGCACCACTGTTAGACCTTCCAAAATCATTAGGGAAGCTGCGGCATCTGGAAAAGATTGTACTGAAAAGTACTCGCCTAACCACGATGCCAGATTCGTTGTGGGATTTGAGAAATCTCCAACACATCGCGTTGGAGGGGTGTGAAAAATTGGGGATGCTTCCAGATTCTTTGGGGAATTTGACAAATCTCCGACACCCGGATCTTAATATGTGCAAAAGTTTGAGGGTGCTTCCAGATTCAATGGAGAAATTGACAAAACTCGAATTCATCAATCTAGACTCGTGCAAAAATTTGGAGAAGCTTCCAAATTCCTTGCTGGAATTTCCAAATATGCATTGCACCCCAGCCATCAGATACGATGATCACGACGGGATACACATTAACCTCAGTTCGTTCCCTTGTTTGAAGATGGTTCCAGATTCCTTGAAGTATATGAGAAGTCTGGCAAGCATCAGCCTTACTGGTTGCGAAAGTTTAAAGAGTCTTCCAGTCTTTTTGGGAGAGCTCACATATCTCGTTAATATCAATTTGGGATACTGCAAAAGTTTGGAGATGCTTCCGGACTCTCTTGAGAAATTGAAATATCTCCAGATCATCAATCTCAGTGGATGTGAAAGTTTAAAGAGGCTTCCAGATTCTTTGGGGAAATTAAAATCTCTCCATTTAATCAATCTGGGACACTGCAAAAGTTTGGAGATGCTTCCGGACTCTCTTGAGAATTTGAAAGATCTCCATTACATCAATCTCAGTGGATGTGAAAGTTTAAAGAGGCTTCCAGATTCTTTGGGGAAATTAAAATCTCTCTATTTTATCAAACTGGAATACTGCAAAAGTTTGGAGATGCTTCCAGACTCTCTTGAGAATTTGAAAGATCCCCATTACATCAATCTCAGTGGATGTGAAAGTTTAAAGAGGCTTCCAGATTCTTTGGGGAAATTAAAATCTCTCACATCTATCAATCTGGGACTGTGCAAAAGTTTGGAGATGCTTCCGGACTCTTTTGAAAATTTGCAAGATCTCTCTGCGATCGATCTCAGTGGATGCAAAAGTTTAAAGAGGCTCCCAAATTCATGGCGACGACTTCTACATATGCATTTGAAGGGTTGCTCCAGTTTGACCATCTCCAGCGAAACACTTGGAAATCTCTCTTATCTTCAGTGCTTAGATCTCTCAGGTTGTCTCCAGATGGAATTATTGCCTCCGGAAGTTGGACGTCAACGGTTTCTGAGAAAGTTAAATTTATTCAATACCAACATAAAAGAGTTGCATTTTGATGTTCTGTCCTTCAGAAATTTAGAAGTCCTAAGATTAGGAAGCCCTCTGTTGGAAGTGCTGCCAGCTTCACTAGCTTACCTAAAGAATTTAAAGAAACTGTGGCTCCATGGATGCGTGAAACTACAACGTTTGCCAGGTTTAATTCAACTGTTGACTCAGTTGGGAGAGTTGAACATACAGAACTGTGGAATACAAAGCTTACTAGCAGGTGTGATGGAGATGACCGAGTTGAGAATGTTAGCAGTACACAGGTGTCCTTTACGTGAACTGCCATTTGGAAAGGTTGAAGGAGAAAAAGGATTGCTTGGGCTCAAAGATTTGCAGCTGAACGACACAGAAATATGTGAGGTATCCTTTCCTGAAGGTGTTTGTCCAGGGCTTCAAAATCTATCCATCACTTTCTGTAAAATACTTCTTTCTTTACTTAGAGAAGTAAGAACAGAAAGAACCCCAGTGGGAAGAATGGGTAAGAGTCAAAACCATTGTTCAATACATAGTCCTTCATATCTGCAAAGAGACATGAATTTCACTGCAAGCACTAATTGGAAAGCTTCAATAAATAGTGAAGAATCCATAGTAGGCAGTGGGCAGAACGCCTGCCCATTACATTCGTCTATGTTGAGGCAAATGCCCATGAATATGAATTCAAATTTGGCACCTGTTAATCAGAATCATTGTGAAAGGAGAGGGGATGCTGAGGGTTTTTAAATGGGTGGGAGCCAAAGCCAAAATCACCCTCAACTGCGTTATTCTACTATTGGAAAATTTCCTGTGAAAACTAACAACACAAGCATACAAGCACCTGTAGAGCCTGTAACTTTGAGAGCGAATAACAGTTCACTGGCTACAGTGAGGACAGGCTATGGAGGTGAAATCAGTGCTGGGGCCAAAGAAAAAAGAGGGAATCCTTTAGGATTGGCTACAGTGAAACGTTTATTTTTTTTAATGTATTCTCAGCATTGAGTATGCAATTTTTCATTTAGAATTCAGAAATTTCCAAGGCTTTAATAATAATAATTATTGGGGATGATCCTTATTTTTAATTGCAGCTGAGGACCTTGAGGCTTGGTGTAGGCAACATCAAATCATGATGCGTATTTTTTATTAAATTTTTCACTTATACATCAGTAGTCATTATCTCATGAAGAAGCAAAATTTCTCAATGTTGTTGGCCAGAGTGCATAGTGCTTACATAAAGTGTCATAAAATGATATTTGTGAACATTTATATCCCTTTGATATTTGTGAACATGTATCTGCATATCATCAAGGACATATTGGTTCTTCATAGACAACTCCCCTGCCATTGTAAGGATATACTTAGTAAATTAGAAGAAACCAAACAAAAACATTGCAGATTTTGCAACACGCAAAAAGCATGTGGTATTAGAAACTTGTATTAGCAGATTCTGGTAAAATAATCATTAGATCAATAAAGACCTTATTGAAAATTCCTTTGGAAAAGCTAAGGACTTGAGAAAGTAGATGACCATGAATTGGCAAAGCCTGTATGAGAAAGTCAGCACTCTGTATCTCCTGAAAAGGACTGGAAAATGTCTTTGGTACCAAAATTTAAAATCTATGCCTGAACCGCAAAAATTATGGCTCCCTAAAGTGGTAGTGTATGCTGATTTTCTTATTTGTCCTACAATTCCAAGTTAAATGGAATGTATTCATACGTCAAATGTTTTCTTTGCTTCCACAACTTCAGCTTCGACCTCGAATTCTAACCGTTAGCCTTTTGATCTCCTCCGGGTGAGTGTTACAGAAGGCTTTGTTTTGGCGTAATGGAAGAATGGTGATCCCAAGATGACTTCAACAATCTAGATGCATACATCGATAAGTCTAGATTTAGCATGCAATAAAAGTGTTTTCTCTAACAACATCTAAGGTAGTGACACCAAAGATATTTTTAGGATCATATACACCTTCGCTGAGCACCAAGAAGAATGGTACAATGGACCCACAGGTTACCGATGATTTGAATAATCTCTTCAGGGACAAGACAAAGAACAGATTCAGCTCACATTTGCAATATCATAAAGATGCAAACCAGAAATCAAAGGAGACCATTTAATCAACAGTAAAATGAAAACTGTTGAAAATTTCAGTCCCTAAATTCATGAATATCACAATAAAAAAACACGGCTCAGTAGCAATTGAATTATAGTAAGCTTGAACACTGAACAAATGAGAGATTTTGTGTGAACTACCCATGAATTGAACGATATCAAGATTCAAACTCAAGTATGAGAAAGGACCAGACCATCCACATAAATGTCTTGCTAAAAAAACCAGAAAATCGATCCAAACCTAGAAAATAACGGAAAATCCAAAAACCATGGAGTAAAACACCTCCATAAACTATTCAAGCAGCACTGCCAGCAGGTGCTTTTCCTTCCACAACTTCAGTTCCCGCATTCTGAATTCTAACCGTTAGCTCTTTGATCTCCTCCTGGGTGAATGTTGCAGAAGGATTTGTTTTGGGTAGTAATGGAAGAATGGTGATCCTAGCATGACCTCCAACAACTGGCACATCAACATCGATAAGTCTTAGATTCTTTTTCTGAGAAACAAAAGTGTTCACTCTAACTCACATCTAAGGTAGTGACACCAAAGAGATTTTTAGGATCATATACATCTTTCTGCTTGAGGACCTCAGCAGCAATGGGTACATTTGAATTTACAGGGTTACTGATGATTTGAATGAAGGCATTGGGACAGTTATCTACAACAGCTTCTAGCAAGGTCCTCACTATACCAGCATTGATGTTGAAAATGCCATCTCGAGTCATGCCTAGCTTTCTTGGAACTCCTCCTGGGATGACCACCACATTCACACCCTTCAAAGAATTTGCCAATTCAACTGGCCCGGTAAAATCTAGAACCTATGCTGGAGTGTTACAGTGACTGAGATCTGCAGAAACTCCTTTCACATTTGCAATATCATAAAGATGCAAACCAGAAATCAAAGGAGACATTTTAATCAACAATAAAATGAAAACTTTTGAAAATTTCAGTCCCTAAATTCATGAATATCACAACAAAAAAACACGGCTCAGTAGCAATTGAATGATAGTAAGCTTGAACACTAAAGAAATGAGAGATTTTGTGTGAACTACCCATGAATTGAACCATATCAAGATTCAAACTCAAGTATGAGAAAGGACCGACTCAGACACATAAATGTCTTGCGAAAAAGCGTAAAATCGAACTAAACCTAGAAAATAACGAAAATCCAAAAACATGGAGTAAAACTGGTAAACTATGGAGTAAACAAAGGACTCCACCAAAGATCTTTCCTTAGGTATTATGATAGAGAGATCCCGCATCGCTAAAAAAATATCTCTAAGTACTTTGCTAAAGAAGCTTTGCTAAAGATTATAACATATTAAGTTTAAAAATGTAAATATCTTTACAACTTTGTCAATGCTAAGTTTAAAGCTTATCCACTGCTAATCATCAGAAGGCATGATTAGATATCTCTGTTTTCAAATGTGTCTCACTGCTTGGTTGCTTGTGATAGTCAGATCATTGCCCACCAATGGGATTGGGAAGCAAGACCAAGTCTGTTATCGCCGAATCTATTATGGAAAATTAATGCACCTATGCTGCATGATGTTCAAACCAGCACACTAATTTTGTTAAGCCGGTTTCAATACATATACTCTGTTTTATAACAAAAGTCATATCCCAATTATAAACCAGTGACCAATTTTCCCATTCAGAGATCCTTGTAGGTGACAGTCGCAGCACAGAGATAGGAATGTATGGTTACTAATTTACCCAGAGATGGTTGTAGCACGCGGTTTGTGCACCGTTATACGATTCTTTAATCCACTAATTCTCAAACATTAGGAAAATCATTCATGTTATGCTTTGCAAAAAGAAAACAATGCAATTTGTGGTTTTGAATGTGCAATCACAGCAGTTTTATATGTGTCCATTCATACATTTGTTTATTCTATCACCTGACAGCTCACAAATTAATATGATTTCTTTTAATTTTTAGTTTTGGTTTTTTAATTAAATTTTCAATTCATTTTATTTAAAATTTAGAAAAGTAGATTTCTTCTCAATATGTATGGGGAAGCTCATGAGCATGCTCAGATATGGAGGAGAAAGTGTTGTCGGAGGAGTTGGTTTAAGCCTTTAGTGTTTTTTATAAGAATGGGGATGGGTCCATCAGCCCATGGGAGCTTCAACAGGTCCTGATCAGCTTAGGACTAAAACAAGGACGAGATCTGGAGAGTTGTGAAATTATGATCACAAGATTTGACAGAAATTTAGATGGTAGAATTGATTTTGAGGAATTTGAGAACATGATGACCATGATGGACAAATCCTTGTAAATATGTTAATAAAAACTATGTCCCTTGGATTTCTTTTTGTAAAGTGTCATAAAATGATATTTGTGAACATTTATATCCCTTTGATGCAACAGCTGCGGTTTTGTATCGACAAGTATGATTTTAGATTTTGTTTACCAAATCTTTAATTATGAATTATGAAAATTGAATATCAAGAATTCAAATTTTAATTTGGCCAGTTTTTATTTTTTAATAATAAATTATGTATTTTAGTAAATTTTCTTCCCAATATTTCTTCATGATATGAGAATAATGGACAGTTGCAATGACATATGGCCATGGAATTTCAAAGGACTCTTTGAATTATCCCGATCAATCTCACTATATGATCATGATTCATGTGAGAGAATTTCCTCTATACTACTCTTTCCTACTTGCATGATTTATGTGAGATCATTTCCTCTATACTACTCTTTACTATATTACTGCTTTATAGCGTTTCCTTTGCAACATATGGTGCAATTGCTAGTTTATAATATTATCTAAATTTCTAAATTATTATGTAAATTTTTTTAAACTACAAACTTTCCTTGTTGGACAACGAGTTTTAACCAGTTTTGGATGGAATGATTAAAGACTTTAATTCTTCGTTGTCGATGACACAGGAGGCAGGAGTTTATCCTCACAGAATGGTAAATCCTTCTTCGCAAAGGTAAGGGCGCTGAGTAATTTCAAACCTTTCCAAAGACGACGCAGGGATTGCATCATTCAGCTATCCTCACACTTCATTAGGTATTAGTCATATAATTTAACTTTGATATGAACCCGTTGTAGCCCCTACAACACCCTCCAAAAATACAAAAAAATAATAACACACACTTCAAAATTTTTGGAGCCCCTTTGAAACTAAAGAAGAAAAAAGCCAAGTAAAGTTTTTAAGAGCAAGTCGCTAGATATGACTATAAGGTGACTGGCGACCCTAAGGTCGCCAGGTCGCCAGGTCGCAAGAGTCGGAAGTCAGGCAATTTGCGACCTTGCGACCCAGCGACCCTAAAGTCGCAAGGTCGCAAGGTCGCAAGGTCGCAAGATGAAGTATTAGGGGAGTTAGCGACTCAGCGACCTTGCGACCCAACGACCTTTAGGTCGCGAGGTCGCAAGGTCGCAAACTATCAACTTGCGACCTCATTTATTGCTCGCACGTGCGACTCCTTTTTATAAGGGCAGGTCGCTAGGTCGCATTTGTGACTCGCGGCGAAAATCGTGGAATTTCTCTGACAGGTCGACTGGCGCGTTTTCTTCCGGGTAAGTTGCCATTTCCTCCCTGTCTTTCCTTTCCCAGCATTTCTTGCTAAAATCTAGCCACCCCATGGTCTTAATTACTTGCTGGTGAGCAGATAGGTTTTCCGGTTGAGTTTTATTCTTGTTTTGGTTCCCATAAACCTCCGGGTCACCTGTGTCTTGCCCATTTCCTCATGGCTGTGCCTTAGTTCAAGTTTAGACCCTTTCCAGCCGCGTATGTTTCCCGGTAGGGAAAGATTATCCGCAAAACCGCGCGCGCGCGAAACCCCCAGGCAGGCTCAAGTGCGACTTGCGACCCAGAGACTTGGTCGCAAAGTCGCAAAGGTCGCACGACCCCCATTTACCGACTCTGTGACCCTGCGACCTAGTCGCGAGGTCGCGAGGTCGCATGTGAGTGCTTTTGCAGATCTGCGACCCTGCGCCCCCCTTGAGAACAGTTAATTAAACTCTGCATGTGTAGACTGTATTTAGCCATTATCATCATGTCTTTCTCATCCTGGGATTATTTCTTGAATGCAACAGGTGAATTTAGAGCAGACACGATACCGGTCCTCTCCGACTCTAGCAATATGGCACCCCGGGTATCCCGAAGGAGAAGTAAGCAGGTGGTGGAGGAAGAGTCAGACATAGACATACAAACATCTCCTCCACCAATATACAGAGACACCCTTTGCACCTTCGCAAAGGAGGACAACCTTAGGTGGTATGAAGTATACCGTGAATTCGCCATAACAGAAGATGAGTTTCCAGAAGATCTCCCGGACCGGGAAGTATACCTGAAGGTCAAGAGATCCAAATTGCACCTAGCAGGGTCACATCCCGCCATCTTTCCGTGCCCAGAAATGTTAGACTGGCTCATACAGAAGACGGATCCTAAGAATTTCGCAATCCGAGATAGTGGAGGTAAAGCTTTTGCAACGTTGGAGAGCTCAAAAGCACAGGTCTACTACTCGCTACCCAAACCAGAGGTAAACTTCACCCCGAGATGGTTTTCTGCAAAAGAAGTGCCGATGGTTGATACAATCAGAAAATGGTGGGCGGAACCAGATAAATTTAAAATAAAAAAAGACCAGGAGTACCCGGTGGCCAGTCTGAGGAAGGTGTATAAGTTAGTGGCCGCCATGTTGTGCAGAGTGTACGGACGTTCGGACGCCACCACTTTCAACGGAACATGGGCAACCATTATGGAACACGTAACAGTACACGGCACTCGGTTCAATTGGGCTGGTATATTAATGGGCTCCATGCACACAAATTTGGCTTCAGCTTAAGCCCAGATGAGGGAGAGCCGTCAGAATTTTATATGGCTTCGTATTTATTAGATGCTGTCTGTGCCCAGCTGCATGTTGAGGGATGGCCACATAATTGGGACTCCGAACAGACCCGGGCAATCCATTTGCAGACCAAGGTATTCTGGGAATCCAGGTACAAGTCAGACATCGAGCAAATCTCTCATATATTCATTCCCGCCCTTTACGGGAAACTATTTGGTCAAGACACCCCCTGCATGTCTTGGCGAGCAATGGAGACACTAGGTCAGGTAGCACACTGGTTTCCATTCGCTGAATTCACGATCATCCGAGTATTTGGCTCATTCAAAGCACCACATGCTCTGCCTAAGTTCATTACCGATAAGGTGCTCATGCAGGAGGTATGTTCCCAGATGACCTCGGGCTTCTCCAATGTCCTTTCCAAAGGGAAGAAGAAACCTTGGCCCGCTCTACCTCTCACCATTGGTGCTTATACAGTCAAGGATTTCAGAGAAGTAGGGCGTGAAGGGGAAGAGATAAAAAGTTACCACTTCAGAAATCTGGATTGCCGAACTTATGACCCAGTCAGGATAGTTCCTGAGCAGTGTGAAAGGGCCAATTTTAGATGGAGTTATCAGCATGTCGAGCGCCCGGCAGAGGACGAAAAAAGAAACTGGTACAACGCAGACAGGCATCTAGCTCCAGGGATCGACTCTGACCGAGAAGAAGAGGATCACCAGAATTTAGAAGATAGGAGCCATAAGCTAGGAGGCTCTTCTTCCTCCAAAGATAAGAGAACATGGACCAGTACAGGGCCTGACACCTCGGATCAGCAACGAGCAGCAGAAGCCCAAGCCAAGAAGGAAGAGGAGAAGAAAATGAAGGAGGATGAAGAGAAACGTAAGAAAGATGCCAGGACAGAGCGGAAAAAGAAAAAGGAAGAGGAAAAAGAAAGACAGGAAAAGGAGGCACAGGCAGCGGCAGAAAAAGCACTTAAGGAAGAACTCGACAAAGTCGAGCGTCAAAAGAAGGCAGAACAAGCCGCCGCGGCAGAGCGAAAGAGAAAAGCTGAAAAGGAAGCAGAGGCAGAGACAGAACGCAGGAAGAAGGAGGAACACGACAAGGCGGAAGCCGAGCGCCGACAAAAGGAGAAAGAAAAGGGTCAAACGCAGGATGAGGAGGACGAGCTAATAGACGACATTGACATATCTCCCCTGGAGATCCCTTTAGGTGGCGCGAAAAGTACCCTCAATGTTGATGATTTTCCCGGGGAGCAAGAAGAAGAAGTCTTCGACCTGACCAGATTGAAATTTGACCAATTCTCTTTCAAAATACGGCAAGAGAAAAGGAAATCCTTGGCGCAAAGCCATCCCGCCATATCTACGGTCGCCACTGGAAAGGACATAGTCCCAGATACAAGGACTAACCCTATTATGATAGCGTCAGCAGGCACCGCTTTTGCCGCGGCCACGGAGGAAAATGTCACTAGAATGAGCAGGGAGATTATTTCCCTACAGAACAGGCTAAAAGCAGCGGAACAGGAGAAATCAAGACTAGAAAGTGAGATGCTACAGCTCCAAAGTAAGCCCGCCCAAGTGAATGAGGTCCCACTGGCGGTCAGGAAAGAGTGTGATGTGTTGGAAATGACCATGAGGCAAGTATATAAGGAAATGCTCACCCTAAAACAAACAGTGGCCCCGTTGGCAGAGGCATGAGAGGAAACCAAACAGAAGCATGAGCAGCTCAGGGAAGCCTCGGCAGCTTTGGACAAAATGATGAACTGGACAGCGCAGTATCAGCAAGCTCCCGAACATGTGCCTAGGAAGGATTGGAGTCATACACAAGAAGCCAAAGTACAAATTCGGATGAATATGCAGTCCAAAGACAAGATGGCCAAAGATTTGGACAAAGTGATGTCTGCATATAATCACCTGATCAGTGGTATTGACTCCATGAACGCTCTTCATCACATTCCGTCATTAGGGGCACTGGATGAAACTAAAGACTAGGAGCAGGTAGAGCAGGAAATTCAGTCTTTTCTGCAACCCGTGAGACAAGCTGTTGCCGCACCAGAATTCGAGGCATCACAAGAGAACCTAAATCGGTTGCTTGTCACTCCAGTACAAATCTATACCAAGCTGGCCTCCCTCTCAATCCTGAACTCTCAGAAGAAGGAGACTCTGATACCGAATGCCCTAGAATGTATGCATCGAATAAAAGAGGAAACCCCTCTTGTCGCCCCTATAGCAGCGGATTACCAGACTTGGCGAGATTTCCTCAAGGGCAAGAAAGTTGACGTTCCAGAAACCTCAATCACACAACCACCTCCATAGCTAAGCTTTTCAGGCGCAAGTCGCGACCGTCCCCAGGTCGCAGGTAGCATGGGCACACAGGTCGCAGGTCGCATTTGTCCCCTAGGTCGCTAGTCGCACCGGCGCCTAAGTCGCAGGTCGCAATCTTCTGGGTCGCAGGTCGCATGTTCGGCAAAGGTCGCGGGGAAGCTGAACCGTCGGGAAGTTGAAGCGTCGAAAAGCCTGAGGGCGTTTCTTGAAACTATAAATACCCTTGTGGGGCACATAGTTAATGGCTGCTCTTTTTTGGACTGAAAGGCAATATTGCATTGTAACTGAAGAATCATACTCTTGGCATATGTAATACAATACATGTTAAAACCCCTTTGATTGGATGATGTGTTTAGCTGTGACAACACTGTGTGTATTCTGCGTACAGTTTCAGAATATCGTTTGATTAATGAATCTGTGTTATTAATAGTATCATTCATGCCCCATAGCTATCTGTGATTGTGTTGATGATGCTCAAGTTTACTATCTACTCTTATGATGAATGTTAATGAACTGTTTTATTAGCATTTCGTTATATCTTTCGGAAAGTTAAGGGATATTCTTGCCATAAAGAACTGTTTCTTTGGTGGTCAGATTATCTTGCATGCATACCCCATAGATGTGTTGCTAACGACACTTCCTGGGTGTACGCATTTTGTTTATTACCTTGCTACGCATAGTGTCATATATTGGTTTGATACATCAGTCATGTATTCTGTATCATGTGAATGAGTGTATGTTTGCAGATTCAATCAGGTTGTTCGAGACCGAAGAGAAAGTCATTTAAGTGGTAGCCGGACCCACACCCCGGACGGGATCCCTACTCCAAACGGTTCAAAGTCTAATTGGGAATTTCTACCGGGGAGATCCCCTACTGTTGGCCGGACATATTTTCCCGTCAACAGATTAACCCATTTTTTTTATTGCTTATTATGGGATTTATCGACCTTACTATGAAACATTGTTATTATGTGTTCGACAAAGGACAAATTCTTAATTTTTTTTGTTAAGGAGGATTGTCAATATATCAAGCTCTTCCCTCAACAACGGCTCAAATCCTTCCAGCCACACTTGGTAAGATTTTCTTCTCATTTTATTCTTTTTCTAATATCCTGAATTAAGGTATATCGCTTGCCTTTTAACCCTGTACAATATTTCTCTCCCTACAGGGAAAGAAACGACGGAAAGGACAGGAGAGACTACTTGCACTAACACAGGTTTGTCCCTCACCTCCCATAGCCAATGCTTTAACTATTTAGGATTATTATTGCTATTCAAATTTTACCCTAAAACTTGTTATTTTTTTCATAAGGGTTTATTGTCCTTGAAAACCCTAACTCAAATTTAAGCAATTCCTTTTCATTCTTTTTCTTGTCCCATGAGGGGATTCCCTTGGAGCTTTGATGCGCAAGGATTTTGAGCGATATTCTTTATTTCGTTATGTTGGAAATTAATTCCAATTACTGATATCAAGCAGCAGTAATTGTAGAATGATTGGAGTGCGGCATATTGAAGCCTTAGCAAAGGCATTTTCCGTTTTCTTGAAGAATTGCAAAAGGATTGGAAAGCTCACACAACAGAAGTGTAGAGCAGATAAGAATCGGCCCCTAGATATTTATCTAAGATGGTAGCCGACTTCTTAAGGAGCAGAGTTAAAGCTCAGACTCAAAATTCCCACCAGCAGCGCAGAGCTTTGATTACAAGTTGAATCAGGCTTTCAAGCCTTATCAACATATCGACGGATTTAATGACTGAGGCGACATAAGTTCGCTACATTAAAAAGCAACGATGCGATGCGATGATAGTTCTAACACTATCACATCGCAAATCTTCAAAAGAACTTAAAAAGTGCACATCGAAGAGTTTTAACGATGCGATAAGGTCCCACCTTAATCACAATCGCGGCATCGCAATATTACTTGCATGGCTGTTGCACTATTACCGATCTCCGATGCGATGTGGACCCCACTCTAATTGCAATCACAAGTTTCAAAGTAATCGTCCGCAGAGGACTGTGAACTGTGTTCGCCGATGTTATGATGCGATGAGGTCCCACCTCAATTTCAAATCGCAAATCACAAAACCGTAATCGCGCAATCGCAATCACATAAAGCTAACTACCAATGCAATATGGGCCCCGCGCCATCGCAATCGCAAAATCGCAAAGCGCAAAGATATTAACCTTTTGGCCACTGAAATGCTGATTGTTGATTGACTTCCGGATGCAATGAAGGTTTTCAAATGGATTTCATATATTTTGAGATCCGGCTTTATTGGTCAGTTTAATAGTTTTTTATTGTAACTGCGCCTTATAAAAGGAAAAGATCCCGAAGGCTTTTGTAATAAAAGTTTTTACTTTTGAATGCATTTTTTTTTATGTATTGAGATGTTATTTGAGGAACAGTAAAATTGTTGTAGCTCGCAAGCTGACTACACAGCAAGTTTGTAAGCACTGTATGTGCGATTTTTTGAGGACAGAGAAGTTTTGTGAGAACTGTTGTTTTATAGTCCACTGTTACACTTTGTAAATCCCTCTCAAGGAGGAAGAATTAGATTGTTTATTTTTTATTTCTTTTATTCTTTTATGAATTAAGAAAATTTGTCCTAAATTGTTTCTGTTCATTCTGCAAATTAAGTTTGAAAACTCTGTGTTGTAGATGAAATCTTCATTCTCCCTTGTTGTTTTGAAGCAGTCAGAAACTTCTACATGGTATCAGAGCTAGTCTAGGTACTCAGTGAGACAAAACAGAATTTGTTTTTCACTGCAGGAGCTATAAGAAGCTTATTGAGCAGATTTCTCCGGAAGAGAAAGTTCTTGCTTGTTTTTATTATACAGTCAGTATCTTTTCTTTACTTATAAAGTTAATATGGCAGATGCTAGAACTAGTTTGAAAAATTCCCAACTTCCATAGTTTAATGGGAAGAATCATAGTTATTGGTCCATAACTATGAGAGCTTTGTTTGCTTCTCAGGGATTATGGGAGCTAGTTGAAAATGGTTACGCTGAACCTGCAGATGCAGCAGCGTTGGCTGCTTTGACAGTAGCAGAAAGAGACCTGTTGAAGAGTGACAGGAATAAGGACTCCAAAGCCCTCTTTTATCTCTTTCAATCAGTACATGAGAGTGTTTTCCCACGGATTGCAGTAGAAAAAAAGTCCAAGGAGGCATGGGATATTCTCAAAATTGCCTATCAAGGCATGGAGAAGGTGAAGACTGCAAAGTTGCAGATGTTGAGGAGAGACTTTGAGACACTTAGCATGAAGGAATCTGATATAATAGATTCATTCTTCACTCATGTTATTGGGTTGATAACCCAGATAAGATCTCATGGTGAAGCTCTTGAAGAAAAAAGGATCATAGAGAAGATCTTGAGAAGTTTACCCTCAAGGTTTGAAGCTATTGTGGTAGCAATAGAAGAGACAAAAGATCTCTCACAGTTCACTGTAGATGAACTGAGTGCTTCTCTTATGTCTCATGAAAACAGACTGAGTAGAGGAACATATTCCTCTTTGGAGCAAGCATTCAAGACTCAGATGTCATTTGGTCAAGGTAGAGGTCGAGGCAGAGCAAATAACAGAGGTCATGGAAGAAGCCAAAACAAAGGCAGAAATAATCCTGCTAGCATAAGCGGAAGGAGCTGCAATCAGAACCAAGATGAAGGTTCAAGAAAACAACAAGCTCACAGACAAAGGTATGACAAATCCCAAGTCCAATGTCATTATTGCAATAAATTAGGCCATTATGCCAATGAATGTAGAAAAAAGAAGGATGACATGAAAAATAGGAAAAATGCTAATTTTGCAAATGAAGAAGATAAGAATCCAAAGATTGTGTTGTTAACATGTAACATTGCACAAGACAAACAAGAAGATTTTTGGTTCTTAGACTGAGGTTCTAGTAATCACATGGCTAAAAACATTGCAATGTTTACCAATCTGGATGAAAATGTGAAATCTAAGGTAACAACAAGAACTGATAGTAAAATATCTGTCAAGGGTAAAGGCAGAGTCAGTATCCTAGCAAGAAATGGAGAACATATGATTGTTCCAGAGGTATACTATGTACCTGGTCTGAAATGTAATTGTTTGAGCATTGGAAAGCTCACTAAAAAAGGTTACAATGTGTTCTTCAAAGATGATGTGTAAAATCAGAGACAAACCTCCAAGTAAGAAGATCATTGCAAAGGTGCAGATGACAAGCAATAGAATGTTTCCTCTCAAACTCAGAGCAGATTTGAAAGAAGGAAGAACTATTGCAGCTGTAACATAAGAAGTCTTTCAAGAGGAAGTGAAAGATGAAAATTGGTTGTGGCACTTGAGATTTGGACATCTCAATTTCGGAGGCTTGAATCTGTTGCAGAGAAAGGGAATGGTAAAGGGATTGCCATTGATTGAGAAGCCGGACAGCCTTTGTGAAGGCTGCATCATGGGCAAACAACACAGAGAAAGCTTTCCAGCAAGAAAGAGTATAAGGGCAAAATCACCCTTGGAAATTGTTCACTCTTATGTGTGTGGACCGATGCAAATACCATAATTTGCTGGAAATAAATATGTTTTAACTTTCATTGATGATTACACCAGAAAGACATGGGCGTATGTGTTAAAACAGAAGAGTGAAGTGTTTGAGAAATTCCTCCACTTCAAAACTCTTGTTGAGAAGTAGTGTGGGCATTATATCAAAGTGCTAAGAACAGATAGAGGTGGAGAGTACATCTCTAAGGAATTTCTGCGTTTTTGTAGAGAGAATGGCATACAAAAGCAATTCACCGTGAGGTATACACCTCAGAAAAACGGTGTTGCAGAAAGGAAGAATAGGACCATTCTGGATAAGGTCAGAAGTATGTTGAAGGCAAAACACTTGCCGCATGAGTATTGGGCTGAAGCTGTCGCTTGTGCAGTTTACATCTTGAATAGATGCCCAACTAAAGTTGTGATGAACAGAATACCAGAAGAAGCATGGAGTGGAAAAAAGCAAAATGTCACTCACATGAGAGTATTCGACTGTGTAGCATATGCACATGTACTGGATCATCTAAGGAAGAAGATTGATAGTAAGGGGTAGAAGTGTGTCTTTATTGGCTACTGTGATGAGTCAAAAACATACAAACTTTATAATCCATCCACCAAGAAATTGATAGTAAAAAGAGATGTGCAGTTCTGTGAAGAAGAAGCTTGGGATGGAAGTGTAGAAAAGACTGTAAACGTGAAGACATCTCTGTCTCACGAAGAAGAAGAATAAGGAACAACTACTGTTAACCCTTCTTCGGTGGTTCCTCCTCCACCACCGCAAGCACAGTAAACCACACCACAAGATGGAAATCGAACAGCCTTGAGAAGTCAAGGAAGTGCTACTCCAAGCACATTGTAGGGATCTCGAACGCCCTCAAGTTCTAATGAAACTTCAAGCACACCAAGAAGACCAAGCTTCATAAATCTAAATGATATTTATGAACAAGGATAGGTAAGTAACAATACCGGTCTTAATTCATTATTCGCTTTGTATTGTCATGTTGATGACCCAATTCATTTTGAAGATTCTGTAAATGGTGATAAATGGATTGAAGCAATGAATGAAGAAATTGGTGCTATTGAAAAGAGTAAAACATGGGAGTTAGTGGACCTCCTTGAAGGCAAAGATGCCATTGGAGTTAAGTGGGTCTATAAGACCAAAAGCAATGCTGAAGATAAGATCGAAAGGCATAAGGCTAGACTTGTTGTTAAAGGCTACAAGCAACAACAAGACAAAGACTATGATGGAACCTTTGCACCTGTAGCAAGGATGGAAATAGTCAGAACAATTTTGTCTTTTACGACACAACACAAATGGAAGATTTATCAGATGGATGTTAAATCTGCATTCCTGAATGGAGTGTTAAAAGAAGAGGTTTATGTTGAACAACCTCCAGGCTATGAAGTTGAAGGCCAAGAGCATAGAGTATGTAGACTAAAGAAGGCTCTTTATGGGCTGAAGCAAGCTCCAAGAGCATGGTATAGTAGAATATATGCTTACCTGAATGAAAATGGGTTCGAGAAGTGTGATGGTGAACCCACACTCTACATAAAGGAGAATGACGGTAAGATACATATCGTTGTATTATATGTAGATGATTTAATTTTTACTAGAAATGATGCTTCTCTCATTGCTAATTTTAAAGCAGTCATGAAAAGTGAGCTTGAAATGACTGACTTGGGCTTCTTGAGATATTTTCTTGGAATTGAAGTAGACCAAAGTGAAAATGCTGTTTTCATTTCTCAAGATAAATATGTAGAAGCAGTGTTGAAGAGATTCAACATGCAGAATAGCAAAGCAGTTGTGACTCCAATAGTGATGGGGTTGAAATTGAGTAAAGAAGATAACAGTAAGGATTTTGATCTAAAGCTGTATAAGAGCATAGTTGGCAGCCTTATGTACTTGACTGCAACTAAGCCATACATTATGCACGCTATTAGCTTAATCTCTAGATTCATGGAAATACCGAAAGAAGCTCATTGGCAGGTAGCCAAGAGAATTCTAAGGTATATAAATGGAACAAAGGGGTTTGGTATATTATACTCCTCTTCTGAAAGTTTCATGTTGACAGGTTACACTGACAGTGATTGGGCTGGAAGTGTTGATGATCGGAAGAGCACCTCAGGATATGTGTTTCATTTGGGATTGGGAGTAGTTTCATGGGCTTCCAAGAAGCAACCGATAGTTGCTTTATTTACAGCAGAAGAAGAATATGTGGCAAAAACAGCAGCAGCATGCCAAGCAGTATGGCTGAGAATATTTCTTAGAGATTTGTGTCATGAACAAGAAAAGGGCACCACCATTTACTGTGACAATAGCTCGGTGATAGCATTGTCTAAAAATTCAGTCTTTCATAAAAGGACAAAGCGCATTGACACCAAGTTTCACCTCATACATGAATTGGTTAACAATGGTGAGATTGTTTTGCAACACTGCAAAACAGAGGATCAATTTGCAGATATCCTCACAAAGCCACTAACACAGAAAAGCTTTGATTATTTCAGGGAATGCCTGGGTATGCAGAAAAACCCAATAGTTGAAATTAAGGGGGAGTGTTGGAAATTAATTCCAACTACTGATATCAATCAGCAGTAATTGCAGAATGATTGGAGTGCAGCACATTGAAGCCTTAGCAAAGGCGGTTGCCACTTTCCAGAAGAATTGCAAAAGTATTGGAAAGCTCACACAAGTGAAGTGTAGAGTAGATAAGAATCGGCTCCTAGATATTTATCTAAGGTGGTAGCCGACTTCTTAAGGAGTAGAGTTAAAGCTCAGACTCAAAGTCTCACCAGCAGTGCAGAGCTTTGATTACAAGTTGAATCAGGCTTTAAAGCCTTACCAACATATCGGCGAAGTTAATGAATGAGGCGGCATAAGTTCGCTGCATTACAAAGCAGCAATGCGATGCGATGATAGTTCTAACACTATCACATCGAAAATCTTCAAAAGAACTTAAAAAATGCACATCGAAGAGTTTTAGCGATGTGATGAGGTCCCAACTCAATCGCAATCGCGGCTTCGCAATATTACTTGCATGCGTGTTGCACTATTGCCAATCTTCGATGTGATGAGGACTTCGCTCCAATCACAATCGTAAGTTTCAAAGTAATCGTCCGCAAAGGACTATGAACTGTGTTCACCGATGTTGCGATGCGATGAGGTCCCACCTCAATCGCAAATCGCAAATCACAAAACTGCAATCGCGCAATTGCAATCGCATACAGCTGACTGCCGATGCGATATGGGCCTCGCGCCATCGCAATCGCAAAATTGCAAAGCGCAAAGGTATTAACCTTTTGGCCACTAAAATGCCAATCGCCGATTGACTTCCGGATTCGATGAAGGTTTTCAAATGGATTTCATATATTTTGAGATCCGACTTTATTGGTCAGTTTAATAGTTTTTTATTGTAACCGCACCTTATAAAAGGAAAAGTGCCCGAAGGCTTTTGTAATAAATTTTTTTACTTTTGAATGCATTTTTTTATGTATTGAAACATTATTTGAGGAACAGTAAAATTGTTGTAGCCTGCAGGCTGACTACACAGTAAGTTTGTAAGCATTGTATGTGCATTTTTTTGAGGACAAATAAGTTTTGTGAGAACTGTTGTTTTACAGTCTACTGTTACACTTTGTAAATCCCTCTCAAGGAGGAAGAATCAGATTGCTGATTTTGTATTTCTTTTATTCTTTTATGAGTTAAGAAAATTTGTCCTAAATTGTTTGTTCATTACGCAAATTAGTTTGAAAGCTCTTGTGTTGTAGAGAGAATATTGATTCTCTCTTGTTAAAACTAGTAATCGAAAAATTTTCAGGCGATGCAATCGAGGCATTGAAGGAAGAATAGGCATAAACGTTGTGAAGTCAGTTGGAGAAAAATTCTTGCAGGCTTTATAAATTGCGTACATTCGAACAATATTTCAAAAATTTCCAATTTATAATGCATTTTTAATAAAAGTTAGTCAAAGAGACTGATCCAAAAGCCTAACAACTTACCCTTCCACACGCATGAATCTGAAAAAAATTAACTAAACTCTTAAATGTTACCCATTTAAGAATCAAAATTCGACCCTCTCGAATTTATTATGCGAAAATATGGAATAGCGCTGAAACCCGCAATCCATAAATGCATCAAAATCAAGCTCCATGCATTTAGTGCATCTGCTGCTGGTGCCAAAACTTGAAAGTGTCACAGTTTCAATATCGTTTTTAAAGAAAATTAAATACCAACTTTTTTTTAATTTACAATTAAATATTCCAAATAATTAATAAATTTATCTGAAAATTTTGGTAAATTACTCACAGTAAATATTTAGGTTATATCGTAGAATTTCTTTTACATGGTTAAGAGTTGCTTTTGAAGGTAAAGAAATACTTAATAGCCCAAAACCAGAAGGAAGTGAAAGTCTATAATTTACAAGCCAGCAACTCCAAATAAAGTGATTTTTTTTTTTAATAAAAATGAATGAACTTGCAGTCACCTATAATGACACTCACCTATAATGCAACCGGTCACATATAAAAAATAATAGTTGACCAGTTTTAATTTTGAAAACTGAATTATGATAAATTTTTAGACCATGCCACAAGAAAATCTATTGCGAATTTCCAAAATACTTTCAAAATGCCAAATTGAATATAATTACCCTTAAATACTTCAGCTTCTCATGCAAACTTCACAAGAAAAATAGCTAACTTAAACAAAAATAACTCAGAAATTTGTTCTTCTGCAAACTTCACAAGAAAAATAGCCAACTTAAACAAAAATAACTCAGAAATTTGTTCTTCTGCATGCATAGAACAACAATAACGCAAAATATTTCAAAATCTATTACGGAAATTACGCGCAAACTCAATCACAATACTTAATTTATAACCTTAAAGTAGAAGAGCCATGTGAACGAAATCAGTAATTCCGTCAAAATTGGATTCATTTATAATGCAAAATATTTCAAATTCATTAAAAATATTTACATTCAAACTCCATAACACCATAAAATTTTAAACTTGAACATAAAAAAAAATTCAATTTAAACAAAACTTGCTCAGAACTCCGTCAAATTTCGATTCATTTACATTCAGAGGTCAACAATAACGCAAAACATTTCAAATTTCAACGAAAACTTTGCGTTAAAACTCACCATAAACGAAAATTTTTCAACATACAAATGTAAACCAGAGCATATGTAACCCTCTAAAGACCTTTGCCGAGCATTCTAAAATTTCGTTAAAAGAGAGAAATTAAACGTCGGATAAAATAACTTATAATTGATAAGAAGGTTTCCTCTCAGGATTTCAATGTTTAAAATATCGAAATCCATTGAAATCTCTCCTGGATCAGATCAACAAAATCTCAAATGTACCAAAATTGTCCTAAATCGCCTCTACGGAATCTTGGGAAGCTATAAATGGAAAGTGTCACAGCATAGCTATAGATTCTTCGTTACATGCCCCATCATTTCTATTATTTTTAGGCCATATCATTTATATTAAAAAAATTGAATCACTACAAGGAAAAATGAAGTGTAACAGAAATTTGATAAATGTCACAAGGTTCGTTCAGCTTCAATCTTGATGATTCCATTTTTAGCAAATTTTAAAAAGATTTTGAATTTGTGTTAACTTCATCTAATCTCTTGACTACTAACCAAATCCATAAATCAAAACTTATAATTTCATGTCCCAACTCAAACTGTAATCTATCCTTATGATGTTCATGATGTTAATTTCTTAAATTTTATCTTATTTTTTTCATTTTAAAGTAAATTTATATACATATAGCAAATATATATAAACGAATCTAATGAGAAACCTTACAAATCTTACAGCTAGATAAGATAAGCCATACCAAAGAGCAAATACTATTTTTCATACGCCTGCAGCTGTGTCTGGATTAGTATCACGTACACTTCGATCCAAAGCCATACCACAGTGCAAATACTATTTTTCATACGCCTGCAACTGTGTCTGTATTAGTATCAGCACAGAGTAGGCTTACCTAAGTAAGTGGGCTTCTCATGTCCAGGCATAACCACCACAACATTGTCCTCTGGGTCTACGTACTGCATCGGATGATTTTTCTCACCCTCTAAAGCTGAAGGCACCCTATTAGTTAATTCTTCGGAATCATCACAAGCGAATATCACAAAAGCAGCAGCAGTGAGGAGTGCCAAAACAATCAGTACCATTAACAGATACGGAACTGGTGAGAGCCATGTCCCTGAATGTGTGACGAAATTATTGGAGATGCTATTGTTTCTCATTGAATATTAATTAGATTCATCAACTACATAACAAGAATAATATCTGATATATGCTCATACTAATGAGCTCCGAGCTCTGGCTACCCTTCGCTTTTAACCTAATTTTGTGCGCTGGTCATGCATCTCTGCCAGGTGGGTATTGGTTCGCATTTACCGCTGGTTTCAGCACTAGTTTTCCATTTTTTTGCTTGATGAGGTCATTGTGGTTTCTCATTTTCTATCTGCCACCACATTATGAACATGACAGGCACTAAGATGCCATGAGGACCACACGATGGAAGATTTTGTGCTATTTTACTTAAAGTAGCTCTCAATGTTAGGAATACCTTGTCATTTGGTTGCTCTGTATTGCGTCATTAGATCAAACAAAACACGACTATATTACCTTCGAGATTTTTTTTCTCATTTACAGTGCGGAGCGACCGTGTCTTCATCAGCGCATATTGCGGAATTTTACAACAAACAAAATATGACTATATTACCTCCAAAATATTTTCTGATTTATACAGCAGAGCTACCATGTCTTGATCACCAGATAATGTGGAATTTTACACGTATATACGATTGCAATGTTTTTAGTCATTGATACCGGCACGAGATTGTGTGGAAAAGCTTACAATAATTTCACGACTCTTTGGAGATTGCTGACGATGGAATTGATGTTGAATTGCTCACATATGTGCGTATATCATATCGCACTTAAATTTAAAGTAAATAGTGTTGCTACCCATGTTCTTGTCAGGTTCTCTGTGATTTTTCTGCGCAAACCAAACTGAAAACGCATCTCATTTTCCTTTGATTTTGTGATTTTCTGTGAAAAGCAAATTGAAAACGCAATTCATTTTCTTTTGATGATTGCCAATTTTTTCATAATGCAAAATGTTGGTAAACGCGTGCAGGTAGATATTAAGGATTAAGTGGCATACAACTAATTTGCAGTAAATGTTTGTAAAGAAGTGGAAGTGAAGACAAAGAAGGAAGATGAAAAGACGAAGATATTTTTAGAATTGTATTTGAAGAAGTTAGGTTTTCAAAATACTATGAGAGTTGAAATTGAAAACAAAGTTATTAATAAGTTTGATGCAAACTTGAAATTTAATGAAGAATGGATTGAAAATCCAATTTGTAAGACGAAGATATTTTTAGAATTGTATTTGAAGAAGTTAGGTTTTCAAAATACTATGAGAGTTGAAATTGAAAACAAAGTTATTAATAAGTTTGATGCAAACTTGAAATTTAATGAAGAATGGATTGAAAATCCAATTGAACAAATTGATGAAAGCTATAAAGTAGCAGCTGAAATAAATGAATTAAATAAAATGGTGAATGAGAAAGAGGAGGGTGGTTATAATTTTACATGTAAACATAATGATAATCTTGAGTGTAAAAATTACAAGAAAAAAAAATATTAGTACTTGATGAAACTTCAGAGAGATATATGGAAATATGTATAGACTAAGAAGAATAAAGTATTGAAACGATCTTTAAGAGATGGAGTCAAAAAGAAATTAAATTATTCTATCCATAAATATGGTAGAAATAGAAGCTATGGAGTCTATCACAAGTTAAATTGTTCTATCGAAATTATCTGCTATCGATAAATATGGTAGAAAGAGGATAAGAATAGGAAGAGCAAGAAGCAGAGAAAATAAAAATGAAGACTTGTGGCAGTAATCCATATGTAAAACAATAGTTGAAGAGAAAGTAGAAAAATGATCAAGAATATGGAAGGCAGAAAAGAAAGAAACAGAGAAGAAAACATAGTTAGAAGATGAAGAGTTGTAGCATTAATCTATCCATGAGTAAAACAATTGTTGAAAAGAAAGTTGTAGGAGATAGACTAGAAGTCAAAGAAAATTGCAACAAAAAAATGAAGCCTACAGCCATAAAGCACTAAAAAAAATAAACACTTAGGAGGGTATAGAATTGAGGAAAAATGAAAAAAAAGGCATTGTAAATTTTTTGAGTCATTGTAAGCTTCGGTGAGCCTTAAGACCAACAAACATGTTTAAGTAGTGATTGAGTTATATTTTATTGTAAACTTAACAATATATTCGTAATTAAGAGGGAGTGTTAAAAATTTTAATTACTCCCATATACAAGTAATGCATAAAATGACTCTTTAAATTGAATAAATATTTAGAAATCTTACTCCGTTTTATATTTGAAAATGTTAAATTTAGTAAGTGCTTGAATGCTGAAGTCAATGTTAGTGAAGTCAAAAAGTATAAATACCGTGGTTGAATTCATTGTAATTAAGTTGATATGAAACCAATAGAGCCAAAAGCCACAACTCTTTAAATAAATATATAAAAGATTAATAAATAGAAATTTATTTTATGTCTTTCAGTCATTTTTCATATAATAGTTGAAATTTTGTGCAAAGGATACTGAAAACGAAATTCATTTTCCTTTGATTTTGTGATTGTTTTTTTTGCAAATCAAGGTGAAAGCTCAATTCATTTTCTTTTGAACATCGACAACAATTTCATGATGCAAAAGGTTGGTAAACAGTGCACGTAGATATTCAACTTTACATATTATCTATATTTTGTCCATGATGGCAAAGATTTCCAAACAACTCAACTGAGATATTGAACTTTAGGTATTATCCGTAAAGAGCCGAGATGCTACCTTTACTAGTAAGCATGTACTGGCATATTCTTCTATTATATATATTTAAATAATAATTTAATTTTATGATAATTTTTAAATTATATATTTGAAAAAAAATGATATTTAAACTTATAATATTTATGGAACTAATATATAACAATAATAATATAACTTTATAATCATATTGAAAAATAAAATAAGGTAATAGAGCCTTTTTATTGGTAAAATTAGGAAAACATTACCTTACAATAAATTATATATACCCTATCTTTTTAAATTTAAAAATTTTAATATTTCATTTTTATTTTATTTTATTATATTATATATATATATAGGTATGAATTCAATCTATACTGGTTATTTGTAGAATAAGGAAGGAAGAACATATCTAAATTAAATCTTATAAGGCAGTTTCTCAACAATCAAAATTAAATTCTTCTTTATGACGCAATTACTCAGTTAATAATTTCAGAGAAAACCAATCTACACTTTAAACCTCTGTAGAAAAATCTACCCTTTAACGTCAATGGTTAAATGGAAAAGCACAGATCTTATTTACATCCTTTTCATTGACACATATATTCTCATATCTTTCAGGTGTTTAACTATTTTTATATGTTGTTTGGATGATTTTATTTGTAAATATCATGTATGTGGAACTAGTTAAGAAGAACGTCAACGATAAGGTAGAAATCGTACTTCTGGATAACCAATTTGGTTGACAAGTGTAACTTGAACATCTGAGAAGAAAATTATTGACCTGGATAATTCATTTTAAGTTCAATTGGGGTTATATGAGAAGAAAAAATATTGACTTGATCAGTCTTTTAAATTAAATTACAGTTCAAATTTTGGGAGGGATTCGTTGAAATGATATTCTTAATTTTGATTCTATGTTTAGTTTTGTGCAAAACATATTAAAGAGATGGATAGGAAGGTCTGGAGAATCTTTTTCCCAAGAAAGATTTTACGTTTGAAAAGTTTAGAAAAGAGGAAATCTGTCTTCGGTGATTTAATGGCAATAATATAAAAGTGTTCTAATATTAGTTGTATTATTTGTGTGGACAAAATAAGTTGACGGTGTACGCTGTAAGTAAGATATTAAAATTTATTGTTTGAAGACGATAAAATAAAATGTAATTATTTGGACTTTGTCTGATTTTGATTATTCAGGATATTACAATTAAGAATAATATTTTAAGATTAAAAAATAAAGGGTTTCAAAAAGATTAATATTTTAAGATTAATATTCGGGATAAATTTTGTGGTTGTGGGGTTTCAAAAATAAAGGTATTAGTAGCTTAGTGGCTTTTCATTATTGAAGATATTACAATGAAGCGTGATATTTTAATATTAAAAATACATTATATATATATATATATATATATATGAGTAAATAAAAAAAGTATTATATTATAATTAGTTTGAATTTTTATATACATTTATAATTCAAAATAATTATAATATAAAAAAATTTCAATCTAAATATTAGTAATTTATTTTAATAATTTTAATTTTAAAAAAATAAAAAATGTTTAAAAACCAATTTCTAATTTTTATAACTTCATTATTTAAAATATAAGATATAAAATATCAGGATATTCGAAAACTCTAATTATTGACCCACATCAAATTACAATCATGATATTTTAGCTAAGGAAAAATAAAATAAAATAAAAAAACATGCAACATAACATTGAAAAAAAAAAAAATTAAATTAAATTGATTTTGAAAATCATCAAAAGCCTACCCAAAGATATGACTTTAAAGTATTTGGAACTACATTCTCAAACCCAAATGCACCTGAGGTACTGCCCGTGTGACCCTTTCTACATTAAGTGATGTGCATACCCATTGCAGATCATGTTAGTAGAGTAATAGTTAAAATATTATTATTTATTATTTTTAATAATATTTTTAACATTAAATATAGTTAATATTAATATTAATAATTATATAATATTAATAAAATTTAAATAATATTAATATTAATATTAATAATATTTTTAATAATGTTATTAATAGCTATAATAATGTTCAATTAATAATATTAATTTTATATTTAATAATATTAAATTTAAATTTATAATAATTTTAGTTTTATAATATGTAGAAATTTTTAGGTTTATAATTTAAATTTAAGTTTAATATTATTAGATTTAGGCTTAATAATAATATTATTTTAGCTTTATAATATATATAAAAAAAATTAATTATATAATTTAATAATGTTTTGAGTTTATAGATTTTAGGTTTATATATAATATAATTTTGTAGGTGTCCTTTTTTTGGGAGGGGGTTTGTGGGTTTATAATATTTTTATTTAATTATTATAAGGCTAAAATCTTTAAGTTTAATATAATATAATGAAATATAATTTTTTCAAGTTTATAGAATTAATTTATATTAATTTATAATCTCATATTTTATGTTTTAATATTACATTTAATTATAATAATTGATTTTACGTTTAAAAATATTATGTTTAGGTTTATTATATTAATTTTTTTTATTTTTTATAATAATAATAAGTTTTAGGTAAACATTAATTCTTAATATTAGGTTTAATAATTCAGTATAATATCACATTTTGATTTTTCAATATTATATTTAGATTTTATAATATTAGATATAATGAAAGGTTTATAATATTAAATTTAATAATATAAACTTAATATTAGATTTAGATTTCATAATAGTATAAGCATATTAAATTATATTAATATAGTAATGATTAACAATATCATTATTTTTTATTATTAATAAAATTTTAAGTATTTAATATTAATATTAATTCTTATATAAAATCACCATTATTATCATTATTATTGAAAAAAATATTGATAATACTAATATTAATAAGGTTAATATTATTATTAATAATAATATTAGGCATTATAATAATATTACATTAATAATAATAGATTTAGTTTTTATAATATTAAATTTAGGTTTAATAATAATAATATAATAATACTCGAGGTATATAATAATATTAGGTTAGTACGGTAATCATTAATAACATTATTATTGATTATTATAATGATATTTTATGATTAAATCTCTCTAATATAAATACTAACATTTATATAACATTCCTAACAACACAATAACACTAATATTAATTATTAGTCATGTTTTCTTTTAAAAAAATATTCATAATTAAGGCATGTATGTTTCCATAATCAAGAACATAATGTTCTTGAGAATTTTTGGAATCTTCTGTATTTTTTTTCGAAGAGCCAAAAGTTTGGGGTGAACGCTTCATCCATGTTCATGGACAAGAAGCCAACAAGCTTAACATATGATAGGACCATCTTCGGGGACAAGAAGCCAAGAAGCTTAGCATATGATAGGAAGAGTATTGGACAAAAAATTATAGATAAGGAGGAAAAAGTAATCTTTAGAGAGCTTGAAAAATAAGAGAACATTGATAAATTGACTAAGTCGAAGAGATGATGGATTTAAATTTATAATCAAAATAAAAATTAAATTCTTTAATATGTTTATTATAGGAGTTAATAATAGAGTGTTATAATTATAAAAATGAATAAACATATCAAGTTTTAAAATATAAAGAAGAATTTCAAATGAATTAAGTTTATTTGGTCAAATTTTAAAAAAAATGGGGGTTAAAGAAGCAAATGTAGTACTATTATTATGTTATAATTATTGGATTTATAAATAATACTTTATAATATGACTATATAATTAAGGTCAAAGGATTAATTTTGAATTATAATAAACATATTAAATTTATGATTTGCAGTCAATATAAAGTCACTCAAATGGCTATAATCGTCAAGAACTCTCATATTTAAAATGTCAAATATGGAAATCGATAGGGGAATTTGTTAGATGATATAAATATTAGAGTTTAAAGCTATGATAAAATATTTATTAAATTATAATATTTAAATTAATATTGGACACACTTAGAAATAAAATATTTTTACAAAATATATGACTCTAAAAAGGTGTCGCATCTTAGGTTGTAATATAGGAAAAAAGTTAGTAGATTTGTTAGGAAGATATTTATTGTAAATGAACACTTGTTATTTTAAGAAGTGGTCCATAACTAAAATAGGTTAGGACATGTAGCTTATAAATAGTTCATTTTCCTCGTTGCAAGAGTGTTGGAGTCTACGGGTGTAAACTCTTGAAAATTTCTCATGTAATTCCTTTTCCTATTAGTAAAGTTATGTGTATCAGGACACTTCTACCATTATTGTGGTATCAGAGCTCCAGTGTTGCAATTTATTTGATGAGGAGATTCCAACTTTCTAGGCATTTGGAAAACTCCATCAATTTATAAGAAATTAATTGGTATGCATTTCATCTACTTTATTTTTAAGGGAAAAGAAATTTATTTACTAATTTATTTTAGATTTTGAATCCGCAAATCAATTTTTTTTCAAGATCATATTAAAAAATATAATAATAATATTATCAAAATTAAAGAATTTCTTGATACCAAATGCGGTGTTTGGAAATTGTGCTGAATTGTGGGATCGTGCAATTAGAAAAGTAACAATTAGAAAAGTGAATGAGTCCAAATACAAGTTGCCGTGAGTAGACGAATTGTCTCCATATTTATATTTATAGTAGAAATTTTGCTGGATTTCTCACCGTCCATTGAAAACTGTGCAAAAATTGTTGGGGCAAGAAATGTTCTTGTATTGAGAGGAGCGAGAAAGATTGCACAACAAGTATTTCTGTGTAACACAAGATTCATAGGGTAGGAAGTGCGTCAACAATGAAATTCAGATTCTGTGGATTGTGAATTCCAATTGTGACCTGCATCAAGAATTCCCTGTCGTGAAAATTCACCGGACTGTAGTAACTCTTGCAGTGCCCATAATGGATCGAAATGGTAATGAAATACTGGTACCTCTACAGCCTGTTGTTGCTTCGATGAATTTCTCAGTGCGTATTCGAAGAATTTCGATATAATTTGCGTTAACAACATTGCACACCCAACATAACAACAGGCTAATGCTGCCTCTCAATGCTGCCAGACCCTCTGCTCAAGCTACCACGATGTTGGGCCTTACACTGACGCTTCCTCTCCACGCTACGAGACCCACTGCCACAGAAACACTTTGCAACAAATTTTGCTACACTTTGCGTAGATTCTGAAACACAACAGTTTAATTAGAAGCAACAGAACAATTTCTTCAACATCACATCCATCCTCCACTCCCTTAGTGTTTTCACTATCCCCTGAATATTCCACTAGCCATGGCTATCCTCAAGAGTCTTCACTCCTCCACTTCGCGGTTTCCATAACTAGAGAATCAGCTCCAGTCTCACCCTATTATAATAATTTTTTTATGATTATTTGTACATTTTTTAGAGAAGTAATAAGGAGTGAAGGATATTTTATAAAATATTGGGGCAAAAATTTGTGTCATTTTTGGAGCTATAAGTGTTTTTCTTATAAGGAAGAAAATTGGGATTTATTTTTATTATTTTACATTTTTTAGAGATAAGGTGTATTTGGAATAATAAGTAGACCTTATTATTCATTTTCTAATTTGTGATGTAATAAGGTGCAATTGCAGTTAATAAATTTTTTTTTTTGGAGAAATAAGGTGAGAGGTGAAATGGTAAAAATAGTTTGGAGTAAAAAGGAGATTTTATTTGTAATTTTATTTTGAGAGATAAGACTGATTTTGTATCTCAAAGTTCCTTTTACCTTTGAGGGGCGGTTAGAATGTTTTTTTAAATAAACTTTGCAAGGGAATTGTAAATAGGTCAAATTTTGAAAGATTTCATTGTAAACTCTGAAAGAGAAATTGACTAGAGCCCAGTGCAAAGCTCAGTCATTTTTCTCTTTTTTCTAATGACTATCCAAGGGTCAAGGCCAAGTCCTAATAGATCATTTTATTTTTGCATGGTTTTTTGTGTGTGGACTGCTGCTCATATTGATATTTTCCTACTTGTTTCTTTTGGTGCACTGCTTTAACACTACAATGGTGAAGTTTATTAATATGTTGATTCTGATAAGCTAGAAGGGATCAAATCTTACAAGACATGGAAAAGTCTAGTTGAAAGCACTCTAATATACAATGAATTGTGGCAAGAAATATATGATGGCAACATTAAGCCTAATAAAACAACAAATGCAACCTTACCTACAAAATGGGAAATAAAAAATGCCAAGGAACTCGCTCTTATAAAGTCTTCAGTTAACAATGCAATGTATATTCATATTGAAAATGCTTTAGATGCATGGAATTATTTCCATACATTCAAATATCTATTTGATATCAACCTGAATAAAAAAGTTTGATCTTCAATTAAAATTTCTCCAATAAAAATTAACTAAAGGTGGTGATGTTCCTGAATACATTTCATGGCTTAAAAAACTCAAGCAAGAAATAGTAAATGTTCGTTTTCAAATTGTTGATGAATGTTTCCTGACTACAATTTTAATTATTGGATTTCCATCTTCTTAAACACATTTTCTGGAAACTCTGCAAGTAATTGGAAAATTAGATAAGGTCAATTTTGATGAGTTAAGTGATATGTTAGCCCAACATGAAAAAAAATTTGGGAAGAAGAAATAGATTGGAAAATATATCTTCTTCACAAAAGTTGGCACAAGTAAATCCTCAGCTGAGAGTTTGAGAAGCAGAGGACAAGGAAATTTCAATCAAATTTAAGGAGCACATGGTGTAGAAGGTCGTGGTCGCAACGAAAGCAGAGGAAACAATTTCAACAGAGGCTACAGTTCATGCACGAGAAATTTTCGAGGCAAAGGAAACAATCAAGGAAAAGGCTATAATCGAGGAAGAGGACAAAGTACAGTCAGAGGACAAACTCAAAATGGAGGTCAAAGTAGAGGCAGAGGACAATATCAAGGCAGAGGCAAAGATTCAAGTCAAATTGTTTGCAGAAGATGTAGTAAAGTTGGCCATTTTGTTGAGGATTGTAGAACTTCCATTGATAAAATTCCTAAGTTTCATCAAAACACTACACAATTTGCAAATGATAAGGATGATCATGATGGTTCAGAATATGTCTTCTCAAACATATAATCAACAACTTTAGAGGTTTCAACATTTTTTAGAAGTAAATATGAAGATGCATGGATTTTGGATACAGGAGAAACTCAACACATGACTTTTTGACTTGACTTATTTTGGAACTTCCAAAAATGTCATTTGAATTCAATCTATCTTGCTGATAAAACAAAACATACTCCTCATGGAAAAGGTGTAGATAAGGTTTCTCTACCTACCATTGGAGAACATGATTTCAAATGTATAGTATGTACCAAAATTGAAGAAAAATTTTCTATGTTTAGTCGCGATTCGACAAGAAAGACATCTAGTGATTATGGAGGATGGCTTAGTTAAAATTAACTCAGTAAAAAAGAACATAAAAACAATGATGATAGGTTATGAAGATGGAAAACTGTTGCAGATGAAAGGGACATTCCAAGGAACTCTGAATTCGCAGGAGTAGCATGTACAAACATTTCAGCAATCAGATTTTTCCATGTTTGATATGCACATCTAAACTTTGAAAGTCTCTCTCATTTATAGAAACAAGGAATGGTTAAGGGGCTTCCACCCTTCAAAAGGGAAAATTCAAAATGTGAAGCTTTCATTTATGGAAAACAACATCAAGAGACTTTTCCAACAAGTTCATGGAGAGAAAATAGGGATTTTCAATTATTTCACAGTGATATTTGTGGACCCTTACAAACTTCTCTAGGAGGATACAAATATTTCTTACTCTTGTTAATGATTTTAGCAGGATGAATTGGGTATATTTTTGAAGAAAAATCAGAAGCATTTTAACAGTTTAAAACTTTTTTCCAACTTATTGAAAATGAAGTTAAGGAGAAGATTGGCACTCTTAGAAGAGACAATAGAGGCCAATTCACTTCTAATGAATTCAAAATGTATTGCATAGATAATGACATAAAATGACATATTACAAATTTCTACACACCACAACAAAATGGAGTATTACAAATAATGAACTGCACCTTGTTAGGAATGGCGAGATCGAAGCTAAATTTAAAAAAGTTAAGTCCTATATATTGGGCATAGGCAATTCATAAAGTCGTCTACTTAAGGAAGAGACCTTCAACTGCTTCTTTAGATGAAATCACACCTTATGAAGCATGGTTTGGTTTCAAACCTCGCATTAAACACCTCAGAGTTTTTGGGTGACTCTATTATGCCTTAGTTCCGAAAGAAAACTGAACTAAACTTGGCTCACACAACTTGAAGTGCACCATTATTGGGTGTTCTAATGAGAAGAAAGGGTACTGACTTTTGTCCAATGGAAAATTTATTGTGAGTAAGGATGTCATTTTTTATAAAACTGAGAGTGATACTACTAAATAAATCAAAAATCCTCTTCAAAAGTAAGAAACAAAGGTGCTAAAATACAAGGAAATATACAAAGTCAACCAAATTCACAAGATTGGTATCAAGTGGATTTTTCTTCATCTAAATATAATTCCTCCAGGCCATCTACTTCACCAGAAACGTCTGGGTATTCTGGTAGTTTGTTCAAATATCCTAGCAGCAATATTTCTTTTGATAATGACTGTCAACCCCCAGAATCTATGGTTGATAAACGAACATCTGTTTACATCAACCCTCTTTACAATGATGGTGACTTTTTAGAATCTCAAACCAGTGAACATCAATTTCCAGAATTGGCATTTCAACTTTTGAAAGATGTAAGGCCTAATGAGAAGAATAAAATAGGAACAAGGGGGTCACATAGAAGTGAAGGAAATTTTTCCTTGATAGAAAATCATTTTACTGAACCCTCTACTTATAGAGAGGCAGTAAAACATAAAGAATGGAAACAAGCTATGGTTAATAAATATCAGGTAGTTCTCGACAACAACACTTGGAAACTTATTTATTGTCCTCAAAATGATAAACCCATCTGATGCAAATGGTCTTACCGAATTAAGTACAAGAAAAATGGAGATATCTACAAGTACAAAGTAAGACTTGTTGCTAACGGTTTGCACAATAGGAAGGGATTGATTATGAGGAAATTTTTTCTCATACAGATAAATGGAACACCATGTGATTAACACTTGCATTAGCAACCTAGAAAGGATGGAAAGTTCACCAGATGCATGCAAAAAGGGCTTTCCTCAACGAATATTTACAGAAAAAAGTGTATGTGACACAACCACCACGTTTTGAAATTGAAGGATAGGAACATAAAGTACACAAACTGATAAAGGATTTATATGTGTTAAAACGAACTCCCCGAGTTTGGTATGCAAAAATGGATGAATACCTTTAGAACGTTGGCTTTCAACGAAGTGACTCTGATGATACCTTGTATGTCTGCCTCCAAGGTAAAAATCTGGTGATTCTTTCTATGTATGTAGATGATTTGATTATCACTAGCAACAATGATGATCATATAGCACAGGTGAAAAAGAGTTACATGCATGTTTTAAGATGACATATTTGGGATTACTTCACTACTATCTTGGAGTTGAAGTATTCCAACGTCCACATCATATCTTCATTTCTCAGAGTAAGTATGCAACATAAGTTCTTCAACGATTTGGAATGTAGGATTGCAAGCCTGTTCTTACACCCATGGAACAAAACTTGAAACTTTCAAAATTTGAAGGGGGGAAATGGTGGATAGCACTACTTAGAGACATTTGATTGGCAACCTAATTTATCTGAAAACCACTTGACCGAATATTTCTTACACGATCAGTATTATTTCACGTTTTATGTAGGAACCACGAGACATCCACTGGAATGTAGCCATAAGAGTTCTTCGTTGTATCTAAGGAACAAAATATTTTTGTCTTCTTTACAAACATACTAAAAAAATTGTACTTGGTGGTTTTTATGATGCCGACTTTGATGGCAGTATTGATGATAGGGCATCAACCTTAGGTTATTTAATGAACATGGGGTCAGCTACAGTGTCTTGGAGTTGCAATAAGCAAGATGCAATGGCCACTTCTTCAACATAAGTAGAGTACATATCAACATGGGAAGCACCATGTGAGATTCTTTGGTTGTGAAAAATTTTACAAGACTTGGAAATTCCTCAAGCAGAAGCTACATCGTTATTCATCGACAACCAGTCAACCATAATGCTTGCCAAGAACCCATTTTTTCATTCAAATACAAAGCATGTGGACACCAAGTATAATCATATCAGATCACTCATTGCAAAGGATGTCATCAAGCAGATTTATTGTCCTTGAGAAGATCATATCTCTGATATCTTCACCAAACCGCTTAGCAGGATAAAATTTACCAAGTTCAGGGATGGACTTGGTATATGTTGTAATGTATCTTTCGATCATAGGGGGGAATGTTATATGATGCAAATATCATAATTTAAAGCTAATATAAAATATTTATTAAATTATAATATTTAAATTAATATTGGAGACACTTAGAAATGGAATATTGTTACAAAAGATATGACTATAGAAAAGTGTTATATCTTAGGCTCTAATATAGCAAAAAAGTTAGTATATTTGTTATGAGGATATTTATTATAAATGGACACTTATTATTTTAATAATTGGTCCATAACTAAAATAGTTTAGTACATGTAGCTTATAAATAGCTCATTTTCCTGATTGCAAGAGAGTTGGAGTCTACGGGTCTAAACTCTTGCAAATTTCTCGTGTAATTTCTTTTCATATTAATAAAATTATGTGTCTGAGGACTCTTCTACAATTATAATTTTGCATTAAATTAATTAAATATTGATTAATTTACCATGAGAAGATAAAAATTAATCAAAGAAAGAAGTTATGGTGGGGTAAGGGGAAGGGGGTAATATTAAGGATAAAGTAAAGGAATAAGAGCTTAGGAAGGGTTAGAGGAAAGGAGTTTAAATGATAAAAAGTGGAAGGTGACTTTCCAGGAATGGATTAATTTATATCCATCATCTCAGTTAACGTTATTAGGGTGCTTTTCAATTTTAGGGGCTTCCCTAATGACCTGGTTGGATTGGTATGGGGAATATGCTAAGATTTTAGATTTGTCAAAACAAATAAGGTGTTTGGTAGAATTGGAGTGCTCAATAATGAATTTTTTTTTAGTGTGGTTATGGATGGTGTCACCCATGTGATCTTTCAAATGAGCTTTAAAGGATTTGTTAGTTTGACTTCTGTAAGACATTCCACATGAACAAGGGATCTCATAGACTCTGGGATCTAACATAGGGTCATTCTTATCCTTGGTTGATCTTAATGGCCAGCCAAGGGTTCTCTGGGCCTTAAAATACACAGGTTTTCAGAAGTTCTCAAAAACAATATTGATAATATTTATAATGACAAAAATAATAATAATATTTTCAATGGGTTCTTAGATAGACGTTGATCAGGTGTAATATTAAAACACTCCTATATGTTAAGTCACTGGTTCAATTCCCCACCCTATATGGATGTTATTCTTGGACATGACGATGATGTAGTGTCATTGTTTCCAAACTTACAAAAAAAAACATTAAAAATAATATTAGTAGTAGTTATAATAATGTTGGAGTAATACTTTATTACATTAATAGTACAACATTAATTATAATATAAATATATGATTAATGTAGTAATAATATTCGATGTAACAATTCGTTCTTATATTATAATATTTCTTCTATTAATAATTTCATTAAGAACATTTAATAACATTCACATTAATATTAAAAACAATTTTATAATAACATATTTCAAATATAATTTGTAATTATTCCTAAGATAGTTTGTAATGGTCTCCAATGTGTTAACCGACACATTTTTTTAGTTTGTAATGGTCTCCAATGTGTTAACCGACACATTTTTTTGGTTTCAAAGCCTTTTTCCAAGTCTTAACCATAGAGCCTTATATTGGATGCTTGTGGTTAATCATAGTAAAACTATGCTTAACCATCAACTACCACCATTTCAATGGTAACCATAGACACATAATTGTTAACAATCGAAAATCCAAATTCAAAATATGGTCAACCATAGTGAAACCACATTATAACCATGGTAAAGTATCAATAGTCAAACATAGCCAAATAATGTCACCCTTTGTAGTAAATTTTTAAATGGTTTACCATGATAAAACATGGCCAAAACTACGTTTACCATAAATTATAATAGTCAACCTTGTTCACCCAAAGTCCTCCTCACTCAACGGAACTCGGCCACATTCAATTATAGTGAATCATGGTTAATATTAAATAATCGAATATATTCAACCACATTATTCAAACATAGCCAAAAAAAGTCACTCTTTGTATTCAGTGTTTAAATAGTTGACCATCATCAAACTTGATCAACCATATGTTTACCATATTTGAGAAGAGTCAACCTTGTTCACTCAAACTCATCCTTAGTCAACATAACTCAAGCATATTCAATTGTGGTCAACCATAGTTTACCAAAGCCAAAATTTGTCAATCCTAGTCAATTATGGTCATCCTTGGCCGGTCATAATCAAGATTTGAAAATTCTTAGTAATAAAAATAAATATTAAAAATTTGACTAATAATATTGATATTAATATTTTGATGTCATAATTATACATAAATCTATCCAACATGACAGTGTGACAAATATTATCATAATGTCACAACCATTGTTGCAATGTTACATTACATTGCAATTAATCTAATGTCACAATGTGACATTACAAATTATGGTCAAATAGATTTAATAATGTAGTTCACTATGTTTGACTATGTTTGAAAATGCCTGAAAATCAATATTATTCAACTTTGGTCAAATATAATTGACAATTAGTATTATTGGTTTATATTAATAATCAAACATGTGACGTCAAAATGGTACAAAAATACAACCAATCCAGAAATGTGTCAAACAATGTCACAATGTCGCGTTAAATTGCAATTTATCGAATGGTGCAATATGACATTATAAAATTAAACAACCACATTTACTAATGTGGTTGATTATGTTAGACCATCTTTAAATATGTTTGATAGCCAACGCTCTTCAAGCTCAGTCAAACGTAATCTCCTATTAATATTAGAAGTTAGTATTAATAATCAAACCTAATGAACCACATTAGTCAAACATAGTCAAATAATTTCAACCTTTATAGCTAGTGCTTGAAGAGTTGACCACCAACAAACTTGGTCGAACCTATGTTTAGCATATTTAACAATAGTCAATCTTTTACACTCATAGTGCTCTTTAGTCAGCATAATTCAGTCATATTCCATTATGGTTAAACATGGCTGACCAAGTCAGAAGTTGTCAACCTTGGTCAACTCAGGTCATTCTTGGTCGATCATAATCAAACATTATGGTAAACTAAGGTCTATATCGTTAAAATGTTCAAACATGGTCAACCAAGTTATCGATGGCTAAATATGGCTAATCATAATGGTCAATCATTTAAACTATGGTCAACCATATTTTAATATGGTTAATGATGGTTAACCATGATAAACTATGGTCAAACTTCATCAGCCATGATTAAGGTATCTCTGGTTGAATTTGGTAAACCATGGTCAACCATGGTCAAATGTGACAAAGCATGATTGAAGATGGTCAACCATGGTCAACCATGCTAATTAAAAGTCAACCATCATTAACCATGATCAACCATGTTAAACCATAATCAGCCATAGTACCATGTTTAAACCTTGTCAACCATAATTAGCCATGCTACCATGGTCAAATGTGGTCAACCATCATCAACCATATTCAAACATAATCAAACATGGTATTAATGGTAAATTTATCTTAATGGTCAACCATGATCAACCATGGTTAACCATGGTTAATGTCTTTATGGTCTACCATACAACCATGATCAATAATTGTCAACAATGGTGAACGATGATCAACCATGGTCAACCATGATGAACCATGGTTGAATATGGTCAACCATGGTCAATCATGATCAATCAATGTTAAAAATCATCAACCATGCCCAAGCATTGTTGACCATCATCTACCATGATCATAATACCCAATTAATGCCTTTATAGTCAACCATGATCAATTGTGGGAAACCATGGTTTAATATGCTCAACGATGGTTAATGTTTTTTTGGAAAATCATAGACAAACATGGTCATCCATGATCAACCATGGTCAACCATTATTGATTATCATTAACCATTATTAACCATGGTTTATTATTTCCATCCATGATTAATTATGGTTACCCAAGATCAAGGCCTTTATGGTTGAATATGGTTAACTATGATCAACCATGGCTGTCTTTGGTAAACCATAGTTGACCTAGAATATTCCATTATCTATCAACTCCTAATGGCCAATCATAGTTGACCATGGTCAAGATGGTCGAACTAGTTCAACCAAGGTCTCTATGGTTGAATATGGTCAACCATAATCGTCAATAAATATCTTTATGGTTGGATATGATCAAGAATGGTCAACCATCTTTAGCCATAATGAAACCCATCAACCATGGTTGAAAATTGTCAACCATTGTCAACTATCATTAACCATGGTAAATCAATTTCAACTATCGTCAACCATGATCAACCATGGTCAATGTCCCTATGGTCAACCATGGTCACCCATGATGAACTATGGTAGTCCATGATCAACCATGGTCAACCATTGTCAACCATGAATGGTTTAGGTCAACCATGATCAACCATGGTTGAATATCCTAAACCATGATTAACTATGGTTAACGATGATTAGCTTTGTATGATAAAATATATTCAACTATGATCATCCATGGGAATACTTTGTCAACCATAGTCAACCTAGAACATTCGATGGTATACCAACTCCTAATGGTCAATCATGGTAAACCATAGTCAGAATAGTTGTCCCTCTTCAACTATAATCAAATCCATTAACCATATCGACCGTTAATGCAATTATATTTTTAACACTACTGAAATATTATCATTAATATCGATGTAAGATTGACCATGGTTAGCCTCGTCCACCGTAATAAACCTCGTGAACCCTCATGAGTGATGGTTAAGAATAGTAAATGAATCGACATAGCTTTCCACCTTTTATATCCCAATTGGCATATGAAAACAACATCAAAAAACATATATCAACCACATTGAGAAATGTGGTTGTGCTAGTTTCATATTTACTTTATATAGAGAAAATAATTAATTTAAATTAAAAAAATTCTCGTGAGTAAAAATATGTTAACATCAAATATGTGTTAGGAATTTTTATTCTTTGATCCATAAAATGTATAAAAAATGTTTTGGTGGTAATTACATCCAAGAATATTTTGCGTTTCAAACCAACTAGTGTGGTTCATCATCAGGACAAGATGAGAAATCTTAATAGTCCACCAATTTAAAAAGATAGAGGGATGCTCCAACTAGCCATTGTAAAATGGTTAGTTTGACTCAAATAAGGAAAATAATTTTAAAAAAATGAATTTATTACTATATTATAAATTTATTATTTTAATTATTTAATTTACTTATTTATTTATTTATTTATTTTGACTAAATAAAGGAAAATAAGATATTTAATTAATTTAAAAATAATTAATTAATTGTTGTATATAATTGTAATATATATTATTATAATTATACTTATTAATATTTATTTTTAGTTAAAAACAAAATTTAATAAGATAAATCCTAATTACTAGATAATTCAATACATTATATATCAAAATTAGAAATAAATATTATAATTAGAATGAATGACTTAATTTAAACAATAAAAATAAAAAAGGGGGGCCGGGGGTTAAGAAGAGGCAAACGGATATGAGGGAGAACCGAGCAGGAAGAAACAACAACTAATAGTGAAGGGTAGGAATCCAGCACCTGCTAACACTCCACCCATCATCCCTGTTAGGGTTTAATGGTCTCTCTCTCTCTCTCTCTCTCTCTTTCTCTCTCTCTCTCTCTCTCTCTCTATATATATATATATATATATATATATATATATATGTATGGCATAATAACTTCCAAAAATATTTTTGGAAAAATAATTAGAACTGACAATTATCTAAATATCTCAATTAACCGCAAAAGAGATTATACTCTAACATCATCAACATTTTTCTCAACTACTCCTCCTCCCATCTAGATAATATAAACATATAAAATAATGCTACAAATGATTAAAATTAATAAACTTCAAAATTCTATATTTAGATGTACTTATGAAATAAAAAATATATTTTTTTAAATATTTATCATCATGTCCAAATATATTACTCTGATAGGGGTGGGGAGGTGGGGAATTGAATGAGTGACTTGACATCAAGGAGTGCCTTAACAAGGTCATGTCCAAATATATTACTATGATAGGGCAGGGAATTGAACGAGTGACTTCATATCAAAATGTTCTTAAATAGGATCACCACCATCTATCCAAAACCCCATAAACACATGGAAGAAGATGTTGATTTAATAAAACATAGTGTAATTAAAACAAAGTAAATATAATGAGTATATTTTTATATATGGAAGAATAAATTTATTTAATTTAAACCATTTTTTTTTTTAATAAAAAGGTTAAGTCCATATTTAAAGTGAAAAGGTGGTAATGTATGTACAACTAAATAGATGTAGTAGAACACCTAAATATTTGTTTGAAGGATAGGTCCCTTATCCTAAAAATAGGGGTGACAGATCAACCTCGGAATGAGAAATTGGGTCAACCATACAGATTTAATTGAGACATATGTTTCTTAATAAAATATCACATATTAAAATAAAAAGAAAATAAACTATATATATTTTTTTGTCTTGTAACATGGCAATCTATTTAATTTATATCTTAACTGTGAATTTAAATTTAAATTATTATTATATGTATTAATATACGTGTTTGTGAAATGCATGCTTGTAAACATAAAACGAAACGTTTGGTAAAATTTTTGATACTTCATCTTGGCTCTTTACCCACTTATACCTAAAGTTCAATATCTGGGTTGAGCTGCTTACCAACATTTTTGCATCCTGAAAAAATCATCAATGTTTTAGAGAAAATAAATTTCTTTTTCAATTTTCTTTGCATGGAAAAGTTAGAAAAAGACATTACATGAACATAGGTGATCATATTATTTACTTTACATCATAGTTACCAAATTCAAATTCTGTTAGATATGAAAAAAATTGATCCTATAAAATCTAATATAAAAATAATCCACATTATATTTCTTATATATATATGTATATATATAATTTAAATGAACAATCATTATATTCTAAACTTTAATGAAAATTCATTAAATTCTTGTTTTACAAAGATATGGATTTGCAACTAATTTTTTTATGGTTATGAATTTGCAATTAAGGTTGCCATTTTATAATTTATGGATTTGTAGTTAAGGTCTAAGTTATGGATTTGTAGTTAATTTAATATATATATTTTTTATTTTTTAATATTTTTGTTATTTTTAATATCTTTGTTGGGGTCTGCCTACCAGTCCAAACTGATGGCAAAAGGCCAACCTGCGAAACGACAGGGTACCGGAAAAAGGAAGCAGAAGTAACCAATTAATAATGTGGGACCAAGTAAGCATGGAAGGAAAAAAAAACAAAGAAGTTATGGAAAATATTTTTGATCTTTATGAAGCTAGAAACCCATCTCAGATTTGCAATACAATTCAAGGTTAGGAAAGAAAGAGAAACCATTATGAAGATGACATGAAGCAGGAGGAAGGCACCATGGAATTCCTATTGGACCCCGGGAATACGAGAGGGAGGTTATCCCTTTTTCATCAATCAGTACATAGCTACTGGAAACTTAAATGTGTTTTGGTGAAGGCCATGAGTAGCATGCAGGAAATAGAAGGAAACCCAAATGTGGTTTCAATTCTACATTAAATCAAACTGGAAATCCAAGAATTTTCCATATCTCAGTATCATGCAGCGGGAAGAATTGGGAGAATCAATTCTTCAGGCAATGTAGCAAGTAGATATGTCGGGTTTTACCGCAAAGGACCTGACTCCAATTGACTCTTCTGATGAGTGATATTTTATTTTAACTGTTTTTAATGATTTTTGTGGCAAGGTTTTATAGCTTTAAGATAAAATTTAACTTTTACGAACATAGTAAAGTAGATATAGCGGCAAGTAGAAGGAAGAAACAATTCCAATACTTGTTGGCTTTTAATTCACTCAACTGGCCAACAGACATGGTTTCCTTCAGCAGGTTGAGGCTACCAATGGCATCATCATATGTATAGCAATATTATTTTTTTGATAAAGAGAAATTGGAAAGGATTTACGAAATTTACAAAAAAAAAATGATGAACCACACTGGTTGGTTCGAAACGCGTCGACAAAATATTCTTGGATGTGATTATCATCGAAAGATTTTTTATACATTTTATGGATGACACAAGCAACATTCCTAACATATTTGAATGCAGTTAGTTTTAGATAATTCTAAAATGGTTTTTATTTATTGAAAAATTTATTTAATGGTGCGAAGAACAAGTCAACGTTATGAGCTTTAAATTAAATTTCATTCATGCGAGTCACAATGAGATTTTATCGTGTCCATTACATGGATTTCTTATCCCAAAATATTCGATCAATTTCCATATATAAAAAGTCCCCAACTCACCATGAATAAAAATAAAAAAAACTTGTTTATGATTGTTAACCAGGAATTAAGATGAGCTTATATCTCTTTAAAGAGCAGAGCTTATATTGTTAAAAGAAAATAGATAACATATAACAAAAAGAGCTCAGGAATTTCATTGGGGAACCACATTCACCAGTTGTGACAAAATGAAATTTTGGCCAATTGCAACTGACGTTGTTGTTTGCCACTCAATGACCTCTCTTCTCATATTATGTCCATTGGTGGTCGTACTTGAGTCGTGTGCATAACCATGATTGTTTGCAAAGTAGCGATTATTTTCTTATTCGTTGCTATGAGCCACATGTCCCACTGTAATTGTCTTCATCCTCAGTAGCCATCCATTGTCCAACCTCTGCCACAAACACTAGATGACATTTTTACAAGAACAAATCCCTTGTTGTTGTTGAAGAAATACAAGAATTAAAGGAAGAATCCCCGTAACCTTTGTGTACTCACTTGTGAAATAGGAATTATAAATTGTTAACGATAAAGTAATATTTCCCTAAATTCCAATTTGTTATGCATCGAGGGAAAAAAAATTAACTCAAGGAAACTGATGAGAGGCTCTCAACAAGTTACCATTAAACACACATGAATCTAAATAAAATTTAAATAAACTACAATTGGTTAAGATTTTCAGTATTAAAATTAAACTTAGTCTCGAATATATTCGGCTAAAATATTGAAAAGCTCTAAAATTGACAATCCTCGAAAACAAAAACAAAAAACAAAAGAATCAATATCTATGAATTCATTGCATAAGTATTGTCTGAAATGAAGAGGAGGAAAGGAGAAAAAAAACACACATGCATAATAGCACAATCTATGATTCTTCTATTGATCACATAAATTTGATGATTACAATGAACCTGGTGAGGAGTATTTAAATTTTTCAACTAGCAATTGACTCAAAATAACTTAACATGCACACACACTTTGAATTCAACCTTACCTAAAATAATAATAAGCTCGAACTCACTCCACTTGAATAACTTAACTAACTGTCTAAATTTAGAAAAATATGCATATGAGAGTAATTAGGTATCCTTAACACTCCCCCTTAATTACAACGGCTAAACTAAGACATGACTCATGGAAATTCAAACATTCCTACTGGTCTAAGTCTCGGCTAGAATTATAGTATCCAAGTTTCCTCTATGAAACTAAAATACATTTTTTTCTAATGTCTTAGTGAATATATCATCCAACTAATCACTCGATTAACAAGGCTTCAAATAAACTTCTCCATTGCTCACATGTTCTCTAATGAAATGATATCTTGTATCAATATGATTTCTTCTTTTATGAAAGACATTGTGCTTGGATAGTGAAATGGCTAAGGCGTTATCACAATAAATTGTTGTTGATCCTTTTTTTTTTTTTTGTTGAAGTCCATCCAAAACACTTGTTAACCATATTGCTTGACATGCTACTGATATTGTTGTTACATATTATTCTTTTGTCGATCAAGTGTCATAATAATTTGCTTCTTAGATGCCAAAGTTATCACACATAAACTAAGATGAAACATGTAACTATAAGTGCTATTATTATCATCCGAAATACCTACACAGCCACTTTTGGTGTATCCATGTTATGAAACCATCTCACAAAATGGAAGAAAAGAGAGATCAATGACTTAGAAATTAGCCTCTTTGAGGGGGAAAACTCCTTTACATTAAATAAATGAACAATTCTTGGATGATACAAATGAAAAAAAATCCTTTGTATATATATGAGTCCATGGGGTCACAATATAATCCTAGCCGATCTAAAAATAATAATTTAAGGGCACAACAATAACAACAATGGTATTTTATGCGGCACAAAAATAACAATATGGGGCCTATAGGGATACAACAACAACAATAAGGGGGATACACTAACAATAATAAGGGTCTACACTAGTAATACAGGAACCCAACATGATCTCTCCTTTAAAAATGTGTTGTTCTTGATGCTTCACTAGTTCTGGACGCTTCTATATAAATTTCTCATCCTCCCCTATGGAATCTTCAGTGGGTAAGTTCTTCCACTTGATGAGATACTCTGAAATTGATCGATTGTGTACCTTTCAAGTTCTTATTTTTGTGATTGCTTCAGGTTCCAATATGATTTTTCCTTCCTCATCAAGTTTTAGCAATATTGTTTTAATTGGAATTTTGTCACCTATAACCTTCTTTAAGCACGAAATATGGAAAATTGGTTGCACTTGAGAAGATGAAGGTAGCTCCAATTTTTATTCCATAGTAGCAATATTTTACAACACCTTGTAAGGACCATATTACTATGGCGATAATTTATTATCGTTCTTAGCTTTCTTAAGAGAAATTTGTTTGTATGGTTGTAGCCGTAAAAATATTCAATTGTCTGCATTGAAACTTCTATGGCTATGATGTTGATCTTCCATTTTTTTCTTTTGACTCCATGCCAAATTTAGGTTATCCTTTAAGAGTTGGATAACTTGTTGTGGATGCTTGATGTGAGCTTCCATTGCTTGAACCTTATAATTTTCGCTTAAAGATGATGTGATGGAAAATGGATGATATTCATAAAGTGCAATAAATGGGGTCATTTTTGCTGCAATTTGGAAGGAATTATTATACCACCATTCAGCTAGAGGTAACCACTTGACCCATATTGTTTTTTAATCATATACAAAGCAACTAAGATAGCCTTCCAAACATTTTTTCACTATCTCAAATTTCCCATCAAGTTGAGGAATATAAGATGAGCTATGAGCTACTTGAGTACCCAAACAAGAAAATAATTCCATCCAAAAATTTCCAGTGAAAATGGGATCTTTGTCTCTTACAATAATATTTGGGTTTCCATGTAGCTTTTGAATTGTGTCCATAAATGTAGTAGCAACTGTAGTTTCTTAAACTCTATGAGATAAGGCACAAAAGTGTTCATACTTGGTAATTATATCAACTACCACCATCCTGACTCTCTTTCTTTCAGACTTAGGTAAACCTATGATAAAATCCATTGAAACCACCTCCTAACATTGAATTGGAATGGATAAAGGATGTAGTAGTCCTGAGGTCTTAATTGTCTCAACTTTATTTGTTTGGAAAACCAAAAATTCTACCACCAACTTTTGAATATGAGATTTAAGGCCATCCCAAAGAAATTCTTTCTTCACCCTATGGTATATTTTTAAAAATATAGAGTGTGCTCCGAAGGGAGAGGTGTTCCATTCCGAAAGAATATTTTTTTTTAGTTGGGAATTCTTAAAAATATATAAGTGATATTTGTACCGTAAGAAATCATTTTTCCAACTAAATGTATCAGATGTACTGGGATTGTTTTGCAAATTTTGAATGAGTGTCCACACTTCTTCATCATTCTTCAAGTCCTCCCTTGCTTTGGTTATCCAATATGGTTGGATAATAGAAATGACACAAAGAAATGCTTCCACATCCTCATCCTTTCTTGAGAGTGCATCTGCAACAATATTTAGCTTCCCTTTTCTATATATGATTTAAAAGTAATAACCCAACATATTTGTGACCCATTTTTTCTCCTCGTCTGACGATAGCCTTTGTTACAAAAAATATTTAAGACTATCATGGTCAATTTTTACCTTGAAGTGTCTTTCCATTAGGTAAGGTCATCATTTCTTTACTACATGTACTATTGCAATGTTTCCTTCTCATAAATAGCATTCTGTAAATTATTTCCTTTGATTAGACGACATTCAAAAGTAATGGGTCTTCTTTCTTGTATTAAAACAACACCAATTCCATTTCCTGAGGCATCACATTCCATAATAAAAGTTTTTATGAAGTCTGTCATAGCTAGGACCGGTGCTTGGCACACTGCCTCTTTACAATGTGATAAGGCCTTAGTTGCTTGAGGAGTCCATGAAAATGCATATTTCTTCAATCATGTTGTTATAGGTTCTTCTATTATCCCTTAATTATTAACAAAATTGTGGTAATACCCTATAAACCCAATAAATCCTCGCAACTGCTTTCTGGTTGTGGGGAATCTCTTTTCCTTAATGGCATTAATTTTGTTAGGGTCTACCTTAACATGCTCATGAGATATAATATGACCCAAATAATCCACCTCTTGTAGTCCGAAGAAAAATGTGGAGGTTTTTTGATCCAGGTGGATATCGGTGGCCACCCACCTATTCCATTTGGACCCACACCATCAATTCTTTCAGCTTTTCAGCTTCGGCACAACTTACTATTTTTGACTTTCGGGTCGTGAACTTCTAGAGCCATTTTGAGGCCTTAAACAACGTTTTTTGGGAAAAATGAAAGCGATCGAAAAGTTGTAATCCTTGGATAGATGTTTCTAATGATCTATTGAATGCTTAAAATAGAGATCGTATGGCAAAGTTACGTTCCCGGAAAGTTGAAACACCAATTTACCCAAACGGGGCCCATATTTTTGTCGCTCCATCTCCTAAGTTTAGGTTTTTGGATGTTTGAGTTTTCCATTGTTTCTCAATAATAAATAGGCCCTTGAGCCTCATTTTAACACAGTTTAGAGGTTTGTAGCCATTGTTGTACCTTAAGAGACAATCCCTTAGCTGTGATAAGGAATCCGTGCGTAAGACATTTATATAATTATGTCATAGAAATACTGGTCTTTGTTTAAATACCTCCAAATATTTATCAATAAACCCTAAAAAATAAAATACAATGAATGTCCCATAATGATATTATCTACTGATATAGAATGAAATGATCAGAAGAACATGAAAGGAAGAAGCCCAAACTGATATGATGTTGTACAAAATCTATCACCTCAAACTTCAGAAGAATTATAAGAAAATGAATAGTTAAAATGAAGGAGCGCATATTAAGGGTTTTAACTCTTATTTACACACGTAAAAAGAGACCCGCAGCTTCATTACTTAATTTTATTCAGAGACAAAATACACTGGATGTAAACTGGAAGACACATCAATATCAACAAATGACATAAGCTTGCTTTTCATTCATTAACAATTTGAAATTTGAGTACAGGAATTCCTATCTGGAGGTCCAAAACTTAGAACCCTTCCCCTCTTATTGAATCTAATTTTATATATGCCATCTAATCTGACTTCCTAAATACTATGATCAATTTTAAAACTGATTCTTGAAGTAGTTTGGAAAATTTCGTAATTAATTAAATTTACAAAATAGTTGTTTTAATATTATATATATAATATATAATATAAGACCAAAATAGAACCTCACCCTGCTGCAAGTTAAAGAACGGAAAATAGTACATTTTGGGTCCCACCATTATATTCATATGCATTATTGAAAAAATCACACATGGTTTTTGAAAACCAATTACTGCCTATAGAAGCACCTGTAGGTGTTTCTTGAGAAGGGGCTGAGTGATGCCACATTGCATCGTAGTCGTTGATTTGTGAATAATGGTTCAAGCCAAACCATTATACAGGGGCACTATCTCAAATAAGTTCTTCGCATTTTGTGATGACACAAAACCATAGGATCTGGGCCGGATGATCCAAGTCATTGATTTATTTCTTGAGGTAGACTACTGCCACATTATATGTGTTTGCTTTTGTTCCTTTTCATGCAAAGTCTCATTGATATTTGGGTTTCCATGCACTCAAATTACAATTTGAAATGTACTGAGTTTTATTTAAACATCATTTAAATTCCTTGTGATCATCTGAGAAGGAAATGGTCATCATGCCAATTGAATTCCCATAGAATGAATCAAACCCAGTTTTGCAGGACATTTATGGAAAACCTTGCCTTTAAATAACTGACGAAATCTCTTAAATCGCTTTGAATTTTTAAACAATTCTTACAATAAATTTAATTTGGCATATTCTGCAAAAAACCTAGATCGCGAAATTTTAAAATTTTCCTTTGTTTTCCTGTAATTGCAAATCGAAAATCATGACCTCAAAAGATCTTCATTTTCTGTGCAAGTAATTTTCCACTCTCAAATAAAATCTTGATGCTAGACGTTTCAGATCTCTCCCAACCATACCAAGATGCGTTATGTTACCATTGTAAGTAATTGTTGGTATATTTGACCGATCAAAACCATTTCTTACCGTTTCTGCCACTTTATAAGAAGAATTCAAATCCATACAACATTTTTATCTAGAGAAAGGCTCTTGTAATTATAAATAAATCGAAAAACTTTAGACAATGGTGGAGCTGGGATCATCGCCTTTAGACATTAAATCTTATCTGAAATATCTAACATTATATTTTTTTAAGCACACTAACCTCATCATCAATGACACTTGTAGCTAGTGCACCATTCAAAGATGCTATGTCATTTGTTTCCATCTGCCAACTTTCAAAAGGCTTTCTAAGTTCAGTCAATTCAAATAATAGCTCAAGATGTTTCTCCTTCTTATCCTTCTTCTCAATTATAATCTCATAGAGTTGGGCTCCCTTTTGTTGATATTCTCAGACTTTTTCTACCTCAATGAAGACTTGAACTTTCATGCTTGTACCTTTTAATTTGCTGGCACATTGATCCATGAAACACATCCAAGACATGAGACGAGGAGAATCGTTGAGCAACATGTGTTGGGCTTCTGGTTATCTTCTTGACCATGTTCCAGTTCTTATTCAATTTTAATAATTGTTCCTCAGCAACCTTGAATTTCTCAGAACCTCTCTTGACTTTTAGCTGAGTCAAATTGTGCTACAACATCTGGCTCCAATTGGGGACAACACTTTGGTAACGAAGTGCTGAGAACTTGTAGACCAATATCCTTTATTGGGAATGGAGTGAAAACAAAACGGAATTTGATATCAATATGTAATATCCTTGAAATTTGCCAGACTTTTAACTTCTTCCTTTATTCTTTAAACTAAAAACACCGAACTAGCAATACTACAACTGAAAATTCTCAACTTATGAGCTTATTTATGTACAAATCCTATATATATGCATGGCTGAGCTTAATAAGGTGAAGTAAAAATTCCAATGGTACGAACCCAAAATCTAATTTTTAGATTTAATACCTTCATACTAGTGAAATTTAAAAATCAAAACAGGAATGTACCATGAAAAATTTCCATATACAAAACTTTGTACATACCCTTGTAGAAAAGCTTGTTGTTGATCAAAGAATTTTGTTATATATTCAACCACTGGATCATAGAATTGATGAGACAGAACTTCGAATGCCTCCTTTTCTTGAACATTTTGCTGATGTAGATTTCTTTGAACAAGGTAGCTTCCCCCATTGTTTGACTCCTCAAATTGCAATTGTGTGCGAGGAGCTTGATTGCCATTTTTTGTAGGCAGGTATTTAGGCTGAAAAGAGAAATCCAAGGTTTGTTCCCTATAATGTTGATGTTCTTCATATAATTCCAATTCTTGACAAAAAACTTCCTTCTCCTGCAAACATACCTAATAAGCTCCACTAGTTTCCCCTCTATTCACAAAATCATTAAAATTATGAAAATTGTAATTATCTTCCAGGCTTTCATCGTGTAGTTCATTTGTTGCAACGAAGTTTTAACCAAAATCTTCAGAATGATTATATTTTGTGTTTAGGCAATAAAAGAATCCTCTGACACCTTTTGAAAATCCTTGTTCATCTCTGAATTTGTATTCTCTTGAGAATAAATTCCAATGTTTTCTTGAAGGGCCCTCTTGTTTTCAAAAAAACTTGTTCTTTCAACATGACAAGAAAAATTTGTACAAGCCCACACATTATCTTCAATTTCCTGTGCATAACAACATCATATTTAGAGTGCAAGGCTTTCTCTCCTTGAGATAAAAATCCAATACAATAGGAAGAGCCCTCAAATAGTAAACCATAGCTGCTGCTTCAGGAGGTTCAATTTCTTTTGAGATGCTGAAATAATTTTTTTGAAAGATTCTATTAAACTCAGCGATTGATTCATTTCTCTGACTCTGGATAGAATATAATTCCAAAAGTTTTTTTTTGTATGAATTACGCTCACCCCAATATCTAAGAAAGATACCTTGAAAACCTTGCCATGAACTAATTGAACTTGCTTCCAAACACTCGAACCATTGTTGAATACCCCGCTTTAATGAATGGCAAAACATCCTTAAAGCCACATCTTCATAAATAATTTGAAACTTGTCCAAAAATTGCTCAAATTCAAAGATATGTTGTTCAACGGAATATCCTCATCCTCTCTAGAGAAAGTTGGCAAAAATTTGAATCCTTTTGAGGGATATTGATGAAGAATTGTGGGCAGCTTCAAGGGTTTAAATATTTCCTTGTTTTTGAGCTGAAATAAATTCAATTGTTTGTGAGGAAAAATATTATCCTCCAAAGATGACGAATCATCACCTTTATGCTCAAACCCTGACTGATTATATTTAGTAATTGTAATGTAGCAGTCATCTCTCCTCTCATATTTAGGAGATAAAGTTGTGTTAAGATCTATGATACAAGCAGAAGAAAAATCATCTTTTCCCAATAAAGAATGTACTTTTTGAGCCTTATAATATTCTAAGAATATAAATCAAGAAAAAAAATGTTGATATATAAGGGAAAATAGACCACTAAACTGATAGTAAAAAATAGAACCTCCTTTAAAAAACTGAAATTCTGATACATATTTTTTCCACGATGTTTTCTCATTTTCTCTGCAGAAAAATTCTTCATTTAATGAAACCTTCATCATTGGAGTCGCCAGGTGAATAATAAAAAACCAAACTTGAAATCTAAATCTTGTTCACCATCAAGAAGAAGGGATTATGAGACCTTCTGCTGCAAGGTATTTGACCTAGTGTGTGGCTTTTTGAAAATGACAATTCTGTAAAAATTAAACACCGCCAAATAATTCTTGCTCACTCAACAACCAGAGGAAATTGAAAGACAACCCAGGGAAATGAACTTTGATTATTCAATCCCCAGGAACAGCGCGTAAAAATGTTGTACCTTAAGAGACAATCCCTTAGCTGTGATAAGGAATCCGCGCTTAAGACATTTATATAATTATGTCACAGAAATATTGGTTTTTGTTTAGACACCTCCAAATATTTATCATTAAACCCTCAAAAATAAAATACAATGAATTTCCCACAATGCTATTATTTGCTGATATAGAATGAAATGATCAGAAGAACATGAAAGGAAGAAGCCCAAACTGATATGCTATTGTATAGGATCTATCACCTCAAACTTCAAAAGAATTATAAGAAAATGAACAGTTAATATGAAGGAGCACATATTAAGGGTTTTAACTCTTATTTACACACGTAAAAAGAGACCTGCAGCTTTATTACTTCATTTTATTCAGAGACAAAAAAACACACCATGTAAACTGGAAGACACGTCAATATCAAAAAATGCCAGAAGCTTTCTTTTCATTCATTAATAATTTGCAATCTGAGTAAAAAAATTGCTATCTGGAGGTCCAAAACTCAAACCCTTAGCATTTTCTTGCCTTTTCTTTTATATATGCCATCTAATCTGACTTCCTAACTACTACAATCAATTTTAAAACTTATTCTTGAAGTAGTTTAGGAAATTTTGGAATTAATTAAATTTACAAAATAGTTGTTGTGATATTATATATATAATATATAATATAAAACCAAAATAGAACCTCACCCTGTTACAAGTTAAAGAAGGACAAATAGTACATTTTGGGTCCCACCATTATATTCGTATGGATTATTGACAAAATCACACATGGTTTTTGAAAACCAATTACTGCCTACAGAAGCACCTGTAGCATCTTCTTGAGAAGGGGCCGAGTGATTCCACATTGCATCGTAGTCGTCAATTTGTGAATAATGGTTCAAGCCAAACCATTCTACGGGGGCACTATATCAAATATGTTCTGAGCATTTTATGATGCTGCAAAACCATAGGATCTGGGCCGGATGATCCAACTCGTTGATTTATTTCTTGAGGTAGACTACTACCACATTATATGCATTTGCTTCCCTTCTTTTTCACGCAGAGTCTCACTGATATTTGGGTTTCCATGCACTTAAATTAAAATTTGAAATGTACTGCGTTTTATTTAAACATCATTTAAATGCCAAGTGATCATCTGAGAAGGAAATGGTCATCATGCCAATCAAATTCCCATAGAATGAATCAAACCCAGTTTTGTAGGACGTTTCTGGAAAAACTTTCCTTTAAAGAACTGAAAAAATATCTTAAACCTATTTGAATTTTTAAGCAATTCCCACTTTAAAGGCAACTGGGCATATTCTAAAAAAAAACCCAAATCGTGAAATTTCAAAATTTTCCTTTTTTTTCCCACAATTTGAAATCGAAAATAATGAGCTGAGAATATCTGTGTTTTTGTGAAAGTAATTTTCCACTCTCAAATAAAATCTTGATGGTGGAAATTTCAGATCTCTCTCAACCACACCAAGATGTGTTATGTTACCATTGGAAGTAATCGCTGGTAGATTTGACTGATCAAAACCATTTCTTTCCATTGCCACCACTTTATAAGAAGAATTCAAATCCATACAACATTTTTATCTTAAGAAAGGCTCTTGTAATTATAAAGAAATCGAAAAACTTCAGACAGCAGTGGAGCTGGCATCATCGCCTTTAGATCTTCAATCTTCTCTGAAATATCTGACATTATATTTTTTTAGGCACACTAACCTCATCATCTACGACACTTGTAGCTAGTGTACCATTCAAAGATGCCATGTCAGTTGTTTCCATCTGCCAACCTACAAAATGATTTCTGAGTTCGGCCAATTCAAATAATAGCTCAAGATTTTTCTCCTTCTTGTCCTTCTCCTCAATTATAATATCATAGAGTTGGGCTCCCTTTTTTCGATATTCTTAGACTTTTTCCACCTCCATGAAGACTTTAACTTTCATGCTTGTACCTTTTAATTTGCTGGCACATTGAGCCATGAAAGACATGCAAGACATGAGACGAGGAGAATCATTGAGAAACATGTGTTAAGATTGTGGTTATATTCTTGAACACGTTCTTGTTCTTCTTCAATTTTAATAATTGTTCCTCAGCAACCTTGAATTGCTCAAAACCTCTCTTGACTTCTAGCTGAGTCAAATTGTGCTACAACAACCACCACATCTCTTCTCAGAGATATGCTACCAGCACCCTAGATATTTTTATTTCCATTATGTCTGTAAGCATATTTCAGTCATCCGATTTAGATAAAATGAAGTATTGTTTCTGTTGCATCTCTATGTTTATGTCTATTTTTGTATTTTATTGTGTTCATGCATAAATCCAGATCATTTTTGCATATAATTTTCTCCCCTCCAATACTTTGAGTTTCCTATCAACATGTTGAACATGATCCTTCCAATTCTTGTTGTAGATTAGCATATCATAAAAAAAATACTAACACCAATTTTCTAAGCAAGGGTTTGAAAATGGAATTCATCAACCCTTTAAATGTAGAAGATGCATTGATAAGGAAAAAAGGCATGACCACAAATTCATAATGACCCTCATGAGTTATAAATGTTGTTTTTTGAATGTCTTCAGTCTTCATTCTAATTTGATGATATCCTGAATAGAGATCCAACTTGGTGAAATAAATTACTCCATGTAATTCATCAAATAATAAATAAAGCATAGGAATGGGAAATTTATCTTTAATAGTGATCTTTTTGAGCTCCCTATAATCTGGAAATATGTGCCATGATCCATCCTTCTTGTGCACCAATACTACTAGAGCAAAAAAATAACTTTGACTTGGTTGAATTATACCAACCTCTAGTATTTTTGCAATATACGTTCAATTTCACTCTTTTTGACATAAGGATATCTATAAGGTATGATGTTTGGAGGAACACTTCCTGGAACCAAATTAATAGCATGATCATGATCATGAATAGGTGGGAGTCCCTTGGGAGTTTCGAAAAACTTGGAATGAGAGTTGAATATTTTTTGGAGATATGGAGAAATACATGATTTTTATGTTGGAAAATCTAGTGAGAATAATTGTGCAATTACACCTCATTGTTCTTTCTTGAAATGTTTTTTATTGAAATTAGAGCTTATTATATTTCTCGGCTTCCCTGTGTTACCCCATAATTCAGCTACCTTTCCTTCCAATTTTTTTTTATAGAAAAGTTCTTAAAAATTAAAAGCTACTGTCCCCAAATATTGTAACCATTGTACTCCTAGCAAAACATCAACACCACTCATTGGAATGGAAATCATCGGAAAATTCAATAAATATTTCCCCATGGTTAGCTTGATATTATGGAATTTTCTAGAGAAATTTATAGTTCCTCCATCTACAACCATCACTTGACACTCTGGGGTTGGGTATAGGAATCAATTCAATTCCTTGGCTACCTTACAAATATTAAAATTATGGGCACTACCCGAATCAATCAACAGTATTAAATTTTTCTTATTTATATTTCCTTCTATCTTGAGAGTTTGAGGAGTGGTAATTCTCGCCAATGAATTACAGGATATGGTCAGATTCATTTCTTATTTTTCTATGGTCAGTTCCTGGTGTATATTCTCAATTTTTGAAGATTTTTTTTTATTTGCTTCCTCCTCTTCACAATCTATGTAAAATAGTTTCTTCTCATCACACTTATGACCTTTAGTGTATTTTCTATCAAAAATGTAGCAAATCCCTTTTTTTCCTTTTTCTTCCAATTTTTGTGGTGTCAATATTGTCGATTATGGAAGTCTAGGAGTAGCCACACTTCCATATTTATAGTTGTGAGTGGTAGGCTTCTTTGTCATCATAATTTTTCTTTCAATTTTTCTTGCCAACCTGAATGCCTTCTCAAATGAATTAGGTTTCCAAAGGTGAGGCTCATGTTCGATGCTATCCTTGAAACTCCCTATGTAGACATAAATCTTGTGTTCGTTTGAAATATTAGTTACCCTTATACTCAATTTTTGGGTGTCCTCAATGTTCTCCACCATTGAACCCTTTTGTCTAAGATTTATCTATTGTCTAAAGAAGTTGTTTCTCTTTGTTTCCTCTTAATATTATATAATTTCCTCTGCAAAAATTGACCAAGTGACAATTTCTTTATGAGAGAAAATCCATCAATACCATACAAATGTATTATGTTCTAAATATAAATTTGAAATACGTCCCTTCTGTATGTTTTGCACATTATGGAGATCAAAATATTGCTCCATTTGTAGTATCCATGTTACGGGATCCTTGTCATCATACTTACTCATATCAATATTTGGAATATGGTGGTTCTTCAATCCAAAGTTAGAGTTTATGAGATCATGATTAAAATTTATTTTGTTCTCATCACGAGTTTCCTCTACTACCTTTTCGTCATTAGGAATCATTTCTTGTAGAAACTTTGTCAAACTTTCCTTCAAACCTTCCATGTATGCTTTTATTTTTTCTTCTATACCATCGATCTTAGCTTCCATGCCATTCTTTAAACCATCCATCTTAACTTTCATTGCATTCATCTTAGCTTCCATGCCATTAATCGTAGCTTCCAATCATTTCTTCAAACTATGAATTTTTTCTTCCATTTAATTTTTGGTTACTTTTTGCGAGAGTGAAATTTATTGCACTTGGTCTGGTAATTTTGATCTATAATATTTCACTTATTCCTCTTCATGCGTCATAGTATAAGTTTTATCTGACTTAATGGGTGTGGAATTATTTTTGGGAGGAATGTTAGAACCCAATACTAATACATCTTCTTAAATATTCCCTTGGAATCACTTCAAACTGATTTTTAAAACAAACGTTATGCAACTGAAAAAAATAATACACACATTTTTCTTGGTTTTGAGGAGCTCACTATTGATGCTATTGTATCTCTTTGATTTCATATACCCAAGATTTTAACTTTGGACCTCTTATAGCTCTCTGTGTCTTCTTTCAAATGCCATATGCAATACCTAATTTGGATTCTACAATGGAAAGTAATGCCCAATCTCCCACAATGGAATAATTATGAATCAGTTCAGTTGATAAAACTTTTATAGCATTCCACGTGTCACTTTTTTGTCTTTCGGTTCTGAAATCGCTACACAAGAAAATAAAGTCCGTGCACTTTCAAGCACTTTTTACAAAATTTGAATCTGATGCACAGAGAGAAAGATATGACAATTTTCCCAAGGTCACTTCTTTGAGATGAAATTATGGAGCCTACAAAAACCATAAATTCCTCAGATCATATATTCTAAACTATAGTCAACCAAGACCTAAAATTTTTACATGAAGTTCCTCAGGATTTCGGCTCAAATGTGTTTTTTTTTATCGTCTCAAACTTCATAGAAATAAAGTTATAGCCCAAATTCCATGATGAACTATTTGTAGCAGCGAAACCATAGAATCCAAAGCTCTCATACCAAATGTTATGAATCTAGCTAACAAGATAGAGGGAAAGAGAGATTAACGACTTAGAAATTAGTCTGTTCGAGGGGGAAACCTCCTTCAAATTACATAAATGAATAGTTCTAGGATGAAACAAATGAAAAAACCGGCTTTCTATATATAGGAGTCCATGGGGTCACAATATAATCTTAGCCAACCTAACAATAATAATGTAAGGGCACAAAAATAACAATAGTGGTCTTTTATGGGACATAATAATAACAATATGGGGACTATAGGTATACAATAATAACAATAAGGGGGGTGCAATAAAAATAATAGTGGGATACACTAGTAATATAGGGACCTAACAATCCAACCAAATCCTTCTTCTTAGTGCTTGCATACATTATGCCAAAATTTGTGGTTCCTAATATGTATTTGAGAATTACTTTTCCTACTCTCTAATGTGAGTATTTTTGATGCTCCATAAATATAGAAATTAAACTAACTCCTTGCATAATATCAACTTTTTTAGTTGTGAGATACATCAGGTTTCCAACCAATATTTTCAATAGAGTTGGATTGACATGTAATCTTTCATCATCCTTACTCAAATTTGTACCTATGGAAAATTTTGTTGGAGCAAGTTTACAATTTTCCATCGTGAATATTTTCAGAAAATATTTAGCATATGTACTTTGAAAAATAAAACTTCCTTTCTCAGATTTCTCAACTTATATGCGAAGAAAATATTTCATAAGGCCAAGATATGTCATTTCAAAATTTTCCTCATGGCTGCTTTAAATTCATTTAATTAAAGATCACCAATATAAATCATGTCATCCAGATATAAGAACAGAATTTAAACCTATCTGTGATCATTTACATTTGTGTACAAGGTAGGTTGAATGTTGCTTCTACAAAATTCATTCTTCATCATGTATTTATCAATTATCCTATACCAGTCTCTGTGCGCTTGTTTAAGTACATAGAGTGTTTTCTTCAACCTATAAACCTTCTCTTCTTTGCCTTCAATATCATAACCTGTAGGCTGTTGCACATAGATTTTGTCTCCTAGAATTCCGTTCAAGAAGGCTGATTTCACATCCATATGATACACTTTCGACTTGTTCTGAGTTGTTGCTTCTAAAACTTATTTTTATAATATCCAAACTAGCTACTAGAGGAAAATTTTATTTAAAATATATTATTGGGTGCTGTGAGAATCCTTTTACTACAACTATTTCTTTAAATCTATCAATTTCTCCTTTCTAGTTCAGTTTTGTCTTGTACACCCATCACACTAATAACATTTTTTTCTTTTGTAAAATCAACCAAATCCAAAGTATCATTCTTTTCAATAGCTTCTATTTATTCATTCATATATTGCACCCAATTTTCATCTTCGATATCTTCCTCAAACTATTAAGGTTGAAATGACAACAATGCATAATATGAATTAACATCCAAATGATCATAATTATCTTTTTGGCTTCTCATATCTCTCTTTCCATTGCCTGATTCATCACTTCATTGATTTTTGGGACAACTCTGATCTGCTAATCTTCCTAAAGATCCACGTTGTTCAAAAATTCTTGGAGTACTTACTCGTCTGCCTTTTATTGGTGTCTTATCTTTTGATTCTTGCTACTACTTTTCTGCTACATCCTCTTCGTCCATTAGTGGAACTGTTTCATCAATTAATTTTTCTATACTCCCATTCCATGGTTATTTTTCTTTAAACAAAACATCTTTTAATGATTATGGTTTCCTTGGTAACAATATTTATACAATTTTTAAGCTTTTTATTGCTCACTATAACTAGTAAATATGCATTTTTCACTTCTATATTCCAACTTCCCTCTTAGCTCTTTAGGTACATGTTCATAGGCTACACATCAAACCACTCTTAGATGAGACATGCTGCAAAACATACCTGACCATGTTGCTTACTGCACTCTATTCATCACATTCTTTTTAGGAGATCGGTTTATCACATAAACAACACATGTTGCTGCTTGTGACATATACTCATTTGATAAGTTACTTCATTTCAACATTCTCCTTTCCATGTTCATAGTTCATTTTATTTCTCTTTTCCACACCATTCTACTATGTTGTGTATCTAGTTTAAATTCCCTTATTATTCCATGGTGTTTGCAATAAGCATGAAATGCCTTTGAATCATATACTCCACCATGATCTGATCTCAATATGTTGATCTGACACTCACTTTTTTTTCTCTAGTAAGGCTTTGAATTATCTGAAATTTGCAATAGTTTCAGACTTCTTCAGGAAATAAACCCAAGTTTTTTTATTGAAACCAACAATAAAAGTGAGAAAGTAACAACTTCCACTAGTGGACTATGTCGACATAGGTCTAGACTAGTGTGTATGAACCAATTCTAATCGTTGTTTTCCTCTATATGCAACTCACTTTTGAAAATTTTCATGGTGTTTATTTCCCAAGATCCAACAATCACAAGTACTAGAAGGTTCAATGTTTGTAGGTAATCGTCCAACCATCTATTTTTTCTGCAACAATACTAAATCAGAGAAGTGAAAGTGTTGAAACAAAAAGTTCCATAACTAGTAATCATTAGAACATGCAACTGTAAAAGAACTGACCTGAACATTGTAATTTGTGGATAGAGGAAAGAATATTTTTCCTCATCATCTACACATTCTCTAGCAACTGTCTGCTTGGGATATTATCATATATAACACTCTTTTCCTTTAAAAATAAATTTGTATTTTTTATGAATCAATTAAATAATACTTATAAAACTATGTTTGAGATGACTTTGAGGACATAATATACCTCTAATATTGTCTTCGACTCCCCCTTATAAGTTAGAATGTTGACCACTCCTTTTCCATCTACATCCACAGTCTTGGTTGTGCCCAACTTTACCTTTGTCTGGACTGATTGATCCAAATTTCCAACCAAATTCTTATTTTATTTCATATGGTTACTACAACCACTAGTCTATTGTAAAAACCCTAGTGGAAACTCCATATAATAAATGTTAAAAATAATAAACACAGTTGATGGGATAGTTTTTCTTAGATGAACGTTGGGAAAGTGATATTAGGGGGTGTTGATTTGGTTTATTATGGCGAAGGAAATTGACAAAGGCTATGGCTAAGGCATAAAAGAGGAAGAAAGTATTTGTGGGCACATTTATTTATGAAAATAATGAAAATTATAATAAAATGGAGGTAAAAAGTCATAGGTTGCATGTGACAAGGAAATTGAAGGAAAATAATGGAAAATGAAAAAAATAGAGGCTTATTCTATAAAAATGATTCTAAGGATCAGTTGGTACATTTTGTCAGTGCATTTTTGGATCTCTCTCATTATTATCTCTCTCTCTCCCTTACGAAATCATAGTTTTTGGAGCACTTTGGCATTTGAGCAAGAAAGAAAAGAAAGCATGAAAAAGGAGGAAGCAAGCAAGGAGGAGCAGGAATAAACAAACTATAGTAGGATTCTTGGCAGGAATCAATTTGGATCTATATTTTCCTTGCTATATTTGACATGAATAGTATTGAATGTGGTTCTTTGCTATCTTGGAATGGGTTTTGCTAGGTGTGACAGTGTATTAATTCTAGCCTTTCTATTTCGAGATAACGATGGCGTTGTGGAGTTATCATGTTTTAGTTTAGTTTCATTTTTTAATGGATTCGAAGTTGAGTGGGGTGGATCTCTGAATTGATATACTCATGGCCTAGTGGTCCCTGAACCACACTTTGGATCATGGTAAAGCCACTAGCCTAGTAACCTTTGTGCTAGACATGGCTTGCAGTAAAGCCAGGATTGTGTTGCCTCAGTGGGCCTAGAAATCCTCGACTGATAAATGTCAGGATATATTGTAAATCCTAGAGGTTTTTTACTCTATATTACATGCTTAGAAATCCTAGGTTTGAGGTTGTGGTAAAGCCTGCATATTATGTCTTGGTTGAGGGCCTGGCGATCCCTAATTTGGACTCTAGGTTGTGGTAAATCCTGAGAGACTAAGAGACATGAAAAATCCTCATAGTTTAGGCAGAGAGAATCCAGGCATATCCATGATTTTTTTGGCCTAGTGATTGAGGTAGATCATGGTAAAGTTGGTTATGACATGGTTATTGATGAAGGCGAGTTGGTTTGGCCTTGGGATGGTCTGGTTGGTTCTTTCGATTTAAGTCCCAAATTCAATCTTCTAATATGTTACAGGGGTGATTGGCTGAAGTAGATGTTGCTCAGCCAATCTATGGTCGAGTGGAACATGGAAGTCCCATATCCGATTGGTTTTGACATTCAGTGTTGAAGGGCTAATTTCTCCGGTGTTTGGTATGAAAATATACTAGTTTATGTATGGATTTCATTGTTATTTTATTCATGTATTTTTGTTCTTAATTTTCTAGTTATAAGCAAGTATTCGATTAGTGATGATATATGGACATGTTCATGTTTTTTCCTATAAATTATTATCCCATGTATATATGGTGAGATTGTTTGTATGATATCTTATCATGTAGGGGAGTAATGCTTCTTAGCCATTCTTAGATAACAAAGAGATCTCTTTGTTTAAATATGTTGTTTATGCCTGTAGATTCTATGTTTGTGACATGTTTGAAAAAATTATTGTCATGGCTAGGTGGCATCGGATGAGTCCAGTTGATATGATTTCTTCCATATGTTTTTTTAAATTTTATTTACCCTCTCCTGAAATGAAAATAACTTTTGGGTAGTGACATGGGCTCAGGGGCTGAAAATGTGGCACATATCTAGGAGCTATAGGTGGAAAATTCGTTGTTTAAGCCTTAGCCACTACCTTGACAAGGCTAGACCATCAATATAATGTCTATAGACACTACCTTGTCCTTAAAACCCCTAGGATAAGCCTTAAAGTGACTGAAAATAAATTCCCCCTCAACGAACATAGACTTGGAAGGTTCGGTTACCTCCTCGGGATATCAATGGTGCAGTGTAATGTGTGTTTTTGGAATTTCCATCAGTTCCACTTCCTTAAGGTCATGTAGAATGTTGAATCTCATATTAGTAGCCTCTAGTCACATGTTTACCCTGGTTTACTGGTTACTTGGGTAGATGTGGGAAGAGGGTGTTACATGGTGGTATTAGAGCATGGTTCAACTTTTGAACTTGATGGGTGATGTGTTGGTCATGCTTTTGTGTTTATTTCTTGTGTGTTTCAAATATGTGTTGTATATGGTGGTTGCATCAGTGTTTTATTAGCCATGTTGGTAGTGGAGTCTCCATGGTAGTGTTGATGATGTTGTTTTCCACCTGATGTCATGAATGTTGAACTGACGATGTTATGTTATTGTTCATGTATTGTGTGTGCACTTTTTTTTACATATTGTACATATTGTGACATTTATTGTTTATGATTAGGTCATATATGGGCCATGCTTCTGTATTGTATGTGTGTGCTTGTGTGTGTATTCCTATATGCTAAATGTGCATGGGTCAGTCATGATGGGTTATATGTTCTTTATGTTCATGAATGTTTCATGCTTATGATTTTGTATGGTCAAGTTTGAATTGGTGTGCATTTGGTATGGTCATGCATGAATGACTAGACTCCAACTGGGATGACATTTATATGTTTATATGCCTAGATATTATATGCTTTCATGTTGTCATAATGATATCTATACATATATTAAGCTGAATGGTTGATCTTTCCAGAAGTATCCTTACCAAATTAGACTAAGGTACATTGGTTTATTTTTATTTTTTTTAGCTAACATATTATGCTTGGCAGGAAGAAATATGTTATGAAACTAGCTCCAAAAATAGATGAAAAGAGAGATCAATGAGTTAGGAATAAGCCATTTCGAGGGGGAAACATCATTTACATTACATAAATGAACAATTCCTGGATGATACAAATGAAAAAACCTCATTCTATATATAGAAGTCCATGGGGTCACAATATAATCCTAACAAACCTAACGATAATAATGTAAGGGCACAATAATAACAATATGGGGGTTACAAGGGTACAACAATAACAATAAGGGGGCTACACTAACAACAATAAGGGACAACACTAGTAATATAATGACCTAACATGCCCCTCTCCTTCAAAAAGTTGTTTTCCTCAACGTTTGAGTAGCTCCAGATGCTTCTGTATAAAATTATCATCCTCCCATTTAGAATATTCAGTGGGTAAGTACTTCCACTTGATGAGATACTCTAAAATTGATCGATTTCGTAGTTGTCGAGTTCTTTTTTCTATGACGACTTCAAGTTCCAATATGATTTTTCCTTCCTCATCAAGTTTTGGAAATATTGTTTGAACTGGAAGTTTTTCAACTCTAACCTTCTTTAAGCATGAAACATGCAAAAAAAGATGCACTCTCGAAAAAGAAGGAAGCTCCAATTTGTATGCCATAGTACAAATCGTTTGCAACACCTTGTAAGGAACATATTACTTTTGAGATAATTTATTATCCTTCTTATCTTGCTTGAAGGACATTTGATTGTATGGTTGTAGCTGTAAAAATACCCAGTGTCCTATATCAAAACTTCTCTCACTGTGATGTTGATATGTGTGTTGTGTCATTCGATTTTGTGCCAGATTTAGGTTATCATTTAAGAGTTGGAGAAATTGTTGTTGATGCTTGATGGGATATTCCACTGCTTGAAACTTAGAATTTTCTCTTAAAGATGATGTGATGCAGAGTGGATGATATCCATAAAGTGCCATAAATGGGGTGATTTTTGCTGGAGTATGGAAGGAAGTGTTATACCACCATTCTACTAGAGGTAACCACTTGAACCATTGTGTTTGTTTATCATATACAAAACAATGAATATATCCTTCCAAAAATTTGTTCACTATCTCATTTTGACCATCGGATTAAGGATGATAAGATGAGCTATGAGCTAATTGAGTACCCAAACAAGAAAAGAAATTTGTCCAAAAATTTCCAATAAAAATGGGATCTTTGTCACTTACTATAATCTTTGGGTTTCCATATAGCTTTTGAATTACTTCCAGAAATGCAATAGGAATTGTAGTTGCTCTAAATGGATGAGATAATGCAAAAAAGTGGGCATACTTGGTAAGTCTATCAACTACCACCATGATGACACTCTTTCCTTCACACTTAGGTAAACCTCTGATAAAATCTATTGAAATCGCCTACCAACATTGACTTGGAATGGATAAAGGTTGTAGAAGACCTGGGGTCATAATTGTCTCAACTTTATTTTGCGGGCAAACCAAACATTCTGCCACAAACTTTTGAATATTAGATTTAAGGGCATCCCAAAAAATTTCTTCCTTCAGCTTGTGGTAAGTTTTTAAAAATCTTGAGTGTCCTCCTAAAGGAGAAGTGTGCAATTCCAAAAGAATATTTTGTTCTATTTGGGAATTCTTACAAATATATAAGCTATCTTTGTACCATAATGAATCATTTTTTCAACTAAACGCATCAAATCTACTAGGATATTGCTGCAACTTTTGAATGAGTGTCCATACTTCTTCGTTGTTCTTCCATTCATCCCTTGCTTCAATTATCCAATCTGGTTGGCTAATAGAAATGGCACAAAGAAATGCTTCCACCTCTTCATCCTCCCTTGAGAGTGCATATGTAACAAAATTTATCTTCCCTTTTTTGTAGATGATTTCCAAGTCATAACCCAACATATTTGTGACCGATTTTTGTTGATCTTCTAAAGATAGTCTTTGTTCCAATTTTTTTTTAAGACTATCATGATCAGCTTTTACCTTGAAGTGTGTTCCCATTAGGTAAGGTCGCCATTTCTTTAGTGCATGTATTATTGCCAGCATTTCCTTCTCATATATATATTTATGTAAATATTTTACTTTGATTGGACGACTTTGAAAAGAAATGGGTCTTCCTTCTTGCATTAGAACAACACCAATTCCATTTACTGAGGCATCACATTCCACAAGAAAGGTTTTTGTGAAGGCTGGCGTAGCTAAGACCTGTGCTAGGCACATTTATTCCATAAGATGTTCTAAGGCCTTAGTTTCTTCATGAGTCCATGAAAATTCATCTTTATTCAACAATGTTGTTAGAGGTGCTACTATTATCCCATAATTATTAACAAACTGTGATAATACCCTCTTAACCTGAGAAATCCTCGCAACTGCTTTATGGTTGTCGGGACATTCCATTCCTTCGTGGATTTAATTTTGTTAGGGTCTACCTTAACACCCTCGTGAAATACAATATTGCCCAGATATTCCACGACTTGTACTCCAAAGAAACATTTGTATGTTTCTGCATATAATTGTTTCTCCTCTAATAGTTTGAGTACCCTGTCAACATCTTGAACGTGATCTTTCCAAGACCTGGTGTAGATTAGTATATCATCAAAAAATACTAACAAAAAAATTCTAAGGAAGGGTTTGCAAATTTAATTCATCAACCCTTGAAATGTAGAAGGTGCATTGAAAAGGGAAAATGGCATGACCAAAATTTCAGAATGACCCTCATGAGTTCGGAATGCAGTTTTCAGAATATCTTCAGTATTCATTCTAATTTGATGATATCCTTAATGAAGATCCAACTTAGTAAAATAAATTGCTCCATGTAATTCATTCAATAATTCATCAATCATGTGAATGGGATATTTATCTTTAATAGTGAGCTTATTGAGCTCCGTGTAATCTGGACGCATGTGCCATTATCGATCCTTCTTGTTCACCAATACTATTGGAGCAGAGAAATAACTTTTACTAGGTTGAATTATACCAACCTCTAGGATTTCTGCAATCATACATTCAATTTCTCTCTTTTGGAGATAAGAATATATGTAAGGCCCGATGTTTAGAGGAAAAATCTCTGGAATCAAATGAATAACATGATCATGATCACGAATAGGTGGGAGTCATTTGGGAGTTTCAAACAACTTGGAATGATTGTCCAAGTCTTTTTGAAGATTTGTACAAACAGATGATTTTGATGTTGGAACTTCTAGTGAGAACAATTGTGCAATTATGCCTCATTGTTATTTATTTAGAAGCTTTGCCATGACATTAGAGCTTATTATATTTTCGGACTTCCTTGTGATACCCCATAATTTGACATCCTTTCCTTTCAAAATTTTTTTTAAGAAACGTTCTTGAAAATTAAAAGCTACCATTCCCAAAGATTGTAACCATTGTACTCCTAGTACAACATCATCACCTCCCATTGGAATAGAAAGAACTATACTATTCAATACATATTCCCCCATGGTTAGCTTAATATAATGGCATTTTCTAGAGAAATTTATAGCTCCTCCATTTCCAACCATCACTTGACATTCTGGTGCAAGGTATAGGAAGAAATTCAATTCCTTGGCTACCTTACAATGGATAAAATTATGGGTAATACTCGAATCAATGCACACTATTACCTTTTCTTCCTGATATGTCCTTCTATCTTGAGATTTTGAGGAGTGGTAATTCATTCTAATGCATTACACGATATGGTCAGACTCATTTATGCTTTATGTAGGGTTGGTTCCTAGTGTGTATCCTCTTCTTTTGAAGTTTCTTGTTCATTTTATTCCTCCTCTTCACAATCTATGTAAAATAATTTCTTCTCAGCCCACTTAGGACCTTAAGTGTACTTGTTATCAAAACTTTAGCAAAGCCCTTTTACTATTTTTTATTCCAATAGTTGTGGTGTCAGCCTTGTTGGTTGTGGAAGTCTAGGAGTAGAAACACTTCCATATTTATAAATTTGAGTGGTAGGTTTCGTTGTTGCCATAATTTTACATTCAATTTTTCTTTCCAACCTAAATGCCTTTTTCAATCAATTAGGTTCCCAAAGGCGAAACTCAGGTTGGATGTTATCCTTTAAAGTCCCTATGAATACATCAATACTTTGTTTCTTTGGAATATCATTTAACCCTTATATTTAATTTTTTGAAGTCTTCAATGTGCTCCACCACTGAACCCTTTTGTTTGATATTTATAAATTACCTAAAGAAGGTGGTTCTCTTTGTATCCTCATAATGTGTTATCATTTCCTTTGTAAAAATTGACCAAGTGACAATTTTTTTATGGTAGAAAATACATCGATACCATAAAATGTATTTTTTTCTAAATATAAAGTTGCAATGCACAGATTTTGTGTTTTTTACACATTACTGAGATCAAAGTATTGCTCCATATGTAGTATCCAACATTTAAGTTTATGAAATCGCGATTAACATTTATATTTTTCTCATCATGAGTTTCCTCTACTATATTTTCGCCATTAGGAATAATTTCTTGTATCAACTTTGTCAAGCCTTCCATGTGTGCTTTTATATCATTCTTCATGTCTTCCATTTTTTCTTCCATGACATTCTTCAAACCAACCATCTTAGCTTCCACACCTTCCTTCAAAAAATCCATATTAGTTTCCATGCCCTTCTTCAAACCATCCATCCTAGCTTCCATGCCTTTCTTCAAAACTTCCATTTCATTTTTTGTTTTTCTTTTTGAGAGTGAAATTTGGTGCACATGTTGTTGTAATTTTAAAATATCATGTTGCACTTCTTCATATTCATGAGTCATAATAGAGTCATATTAGGGCTTAATGGGTGCTGAATTATTTTTAGGGGGGATTTTAGAACCCAATAATGGTACCTATGCTTCAATATGCCCTTGGAGTCACTTCAAACTGATTCTTCAACCAAGATTTATTCAATTTGAAAAAAAATACACACCTTTTTCTTGATTTTGAGGAGCTCGATATTGAAATTGAATTATCTTTGTGATTTTGGATCTTCAATATCTAAAATTCGTTCTTATAGTAGCCCTCTTAATATTCTTTTGAATGTCACAGTTCTAACCTGATTTGGATGCTTCAAGGAAAATTTATGCCCAATCCCCCACAATGACCTAAATATGGATTTGTTTAGTAGAGCTAACTTGTACGACGTGCCACGTGTCACTGTCTCCTCCTTCGGCTCTGAAATTGATACACAGGAGACGATAGTCCATTTAATTTTGGCAACTTGTTACAGAATTCAAATCCAATGCTCAAAGAGAGAGAGTTATGATTATTTTCCCAACGTCACCTCATTTAGATGAAATTCAGGGGTTTTTAAAACCCCTACATTCCATAGATCATATCTCCGAACATATTGTGAACCTAGATATGAAATTTGTACACAACGTTCCTTAGGATTTCGGCTTCACGTGATACAAATTTCAACATTTGAAACTTCGTAGAAACAACGTTATAGCGAAAATTCCATGATAAATTTTTTGGAGCAACAAAATCCTAGAATCCAAAGCTCTGATAGCAAATATTATGAAACCAACTCCAAAAATATAATAAAAGAGAGATCAACACATTAGAAATAAGCCACTTCGAGGGGGAAACCTCCTTTAAATTACATAAATGAAGATTTTTTGGATGATACACATGAAAAAACCTCCTTATATATATAGGAGTCCATGGGGTCACAATATAATCCTAGCCGACCTAACAATAATAATGTAAGGGCACAACAATAACAATATGGGGGTTACAGGGGTACAAAAATAATAATAAGGGGGCTACACTCAGAACAATAAGGAACAAAACTAGTAATATAGGGACCTAAAAAAATATCAACATGGATAGAAAGGTGGTATACTATAAAGGCTCTCCATATGAGTCATATGAATATCATGGTAGGCAATCTTATGATTTGGCAGACATATTGAGAAGCCTAAAGGAAGAAATAAGGAGTTGTAAGGTAGACAATGAGAGGATCATACAGGCACAAGAGAGACAAGAATAGGTGAATGCAATACTTCTTTTGAGCTTCTCAAATTTATAGAAACAAGGACCATTATAGATCAGTTATGGACATGAGGATAGAACTAATGGGGAATATGGTAGTGGGTCTCCTGATAGATACAATTCAGATAGATCAGACACAGTGAGAGATGGCAAGTTGTTGGACACTCGAGATAGGCGCAACGATGATTACATGTATCATTTGAGTTATGGTTAAGATGGACATCGTGATATTCACTGGTATCATCCTTATAAAATGAGTTACAGGGGTTAGTTTCTAGATGATTTTAGGAAATCCAAACCACCTACTCTTCATGGATACTTGAAGAAACTAGAAGATGTAGAGGCTTGGATACTTGGTATGAACAAATTCTTTCAGTTGCATGAGTACACTGATAGCATGAAGGACATAATTTATATCTTCAATTTCAAAGGTAAAGAATGCATATAGTGGGAAGATGTGAACTACGTCAAATAAATGAGAATAGAGGACTTGAATTGGCATGATTTCAAGGAGAATTTCAAGAAAAACTACTTGTCAGGGAGGTATTATGAGAGTAAGGCCAAAGAGCTCTATGAGGTAAGAATGCGATCTATGACAGATGAAGAGTACACCATAAATTTCTTGGAGCTATTGAGGTATGTGACATATCGGATTGAGTATGAAGGTTTTTTAGTGGTTTTCCATTAGAATTTAAATATCAGATTGAGTACGATGAGCCTAGATAACTTGAGGAAGTCATTGGTAAGTTGAAGCATTTCTGTGAAAATAAAAGCGTAAAAATGAGTCTCATTAAAGATGGAAAGGAAAGGACAGAGGTAAATGGCAGCCTAAGAGAGAAAAACCTTAGCATGTAGATGAGAAATAAAACATAGCACCATAAAATAAGTTTAATGCAGCTGGAAAGGGACATAGGCGATAAAAACAAGATAGATCACATCAACAACATGGAGGTAGTGGTACGAGACCGTTGGAGTGTTTGACATGTAGTAAGGAGCATCTTAAGATGAATTTTCCACATAATCAATTAGGTAGGAATAAGATATACAATGCACAAGAGGCATAGACTATTGGGTACATTGGGTTGAGCATTCCTCGCATTTATGAAGCAATGGAAAACAGACAGGTGGATCACCAGGCTTCTATAATTGAGATGGACAGTAAGCTTTGTGATCAAGTTATTTCTATTTTGATTGATCATGGATGTAGTTATAGTTCTATTAATCCTGATTTGGTGGATATGTGTGATTTGAATACGGAAATGCATGCAGAACCTTGGTTAGTGCAGTTGGCTACAACTAATAAGAAAAGAGTTCACCATAGGGTAAGATCTTGTGCATTTGAGTTGAATGGTATGCCTACAAAAACACACTTGAACATATTTCCATTTGGTTCCCATAATATCATATTGGGTATAGATTGGTTATATCTTCATAGGACCAAGGTAGATTACTATGATAAAGCTATAAAATGCTTGGATTAAAGTGGGGAACCAATATTCTTACAAGGAAATAATAAAGCCACATTAGTTTGGATGGTGACAACTATGTAGTCCAAGCTCATTCACATAACGGATGTGTGCTATTTGTCGTTCATAAATATAGTGACGAAGCTAAGGAAGTTGAGGATGCAGATGTGTTGAATAGGTATCAAATTTTTCAATATTTTCAGGATGTATTTCCAGCAGATATTTCAGAGCTTCCACCTCACAGGGTAGTAGAATTCTCTATTGAGTTGGTACTAGGGCAGCTCTAGCATAAAAATAACCTTACAGGATGAGTACACCAGAGTTGGTAGAGTTAAAATTACAGTTGAAGGAAATGTTGGACAAAGGGTACATTATACCAAGTGTAGCTCCATGGGGTGCAATGGTGTTATTAGTAAAGAAGAAATATGGCACTCTTAGACTATGTATTGACTATAGAAAACTGAACAAAGTGACCATCAAGGACATGTACCCGCTACTGAGGATCGATGATTTGTTTGATCAGGTGAAGGGAGCAATAGTGTTCTCTAAGATTGACTTGAGATTGGGATATCATCATGTACCGATCAAAGAGAAGGACATATACAAGACTGCATTTAGGACCAACTATGGGCATTATGAGCTTTTTATAGTTCCATTCGGTTTGAATAATGCCCTTAATACATTCATGTGTTTGATGAACAATGTGTTGCATCGCTACTTGGACAAGTTTGTGATTAGTTACATTGATGATGTATTGGTGTATTCTAAAAATGAGGAAGAGCATGTAGATAATTTGGCAGCAGTACTAAGGTTGTTGAGAGAGAATAAGCTGTATGCTAAACTTAGAAAATGTAGTTTCTTTTAGACTAAGGTACACTACTTGGGGAATGTTGTCTCCAAGGAAGTAATTATAGTAGATCCAGAAAATATAAGAGCCATCATCGAGTGGGTATCTCCTAAGAGCATAGATGAGGTGAGATTGTTCATGGGATTGGCATGTCATTACATGAATTTCATCAAGAAATTCTAATAGATCGCTTATTTGATTACATCATTATAGAGAAAATGTAAGAAGTTTTACTGGACAAAGGAGTGTGAGTCCAGTTTTGAGCAACTCAAGTAATTGTTGAAATATTCTCTAGTGTTAAAGATTGCAGATCTGTACACGAAGTTTGCAGTGTGTACATATGCTTGCAAGAGACGACTTGGTGGGGTCCTTATGCAGGATGGAAAGGTGGTATGATATGAGTCATGGAAGCTAACTGGACATGAGGAAAAGTACTTGACACATGAACTTGAGCTAGTAGTGATCATTCACGCACTAAATATGTGGAGGCATTATCTTCTTAGTAGTCGGTTTGTGCTTATGAGTCATCACATTAGGTTGAGGTACTTATTTGATCAGCTAAATCAGAATTATAGGAAGGAAAGATGGTTGGGCACGATCAGTGAGTTTGATTTTGAGATCAGCTATATCAATCGGAAGGAGAACAGTGTTGCAGATGATCCTAGCAGGAAGGTACAAGTAAATCACTTAGCAGTGATGAGATCCTATGGGACATATTTACAGGATAGGATGTTGCAAGCAGGTCAACTCGACCACAAGTACATGGAGATTTTGCACAGGTTGCAATAGATTATAGGTATAGGTTTTGGTATAGGTACAGGTATAGTTACAGGTGTTGGTAATGGTAAAGGTAAGGGTATAGGTATAGGTATAGATGGTACAGGTATAGGTACAGGTGTTTTTATTGGTACAGGAACATGTACATGTGTACAAGATTTGTATTATCATCTTACTGTATATGGATTGTTCATATTTCAGGATATGATATATGTGTTGGACAACAGTGAACTCAACAAGGTGATCTTAAGAAATTTTCACGCGAAACCATATTCGGGTCACCGACGCTACCAGAAGACTTTGACTATAGTGAATAGATTATATTATTGGTTGAATGTAAAGAGGGATGTAGCACATATTGTAGCCAAATTTTCATATTTTCAGATGGTTAAGTCATAGCTAAAACATCCAGGTGGGTCACTATAGCCAATTGTGATTTGAGAGTGGAAATGGGAGTTCATTTCCATGGAATTCATCATCGTTTTGCCTAGGATATATAAGCATCACAATCTTTTTATGGTTGTTGTGGATAGGTTCAAAAAGGTTGCAAACTTCATTCCATTGAATACTTCATACTCAACTAGTGATGTAGCAAAAGTGTTTATCCGAGACATATTTAGATTGGATGGTGTTTCGAAGAATATTATGTCCGACAGGGATGCAAAGTTCACTTCCAAGTATTGGAATTAGTTATTTGTAGGTTTGGGCACTGAGTTGGCCTTTAGCACAAATTATCATCCACAGAAAGATGGGTAGACATAGAGGGTCAAAAGGATACTAGAGGATATGTTGATGATGTATGTGATGCATCATCAACGCAAGTGGGAAGAATATCTTCCACTCTTAGAGTTCGCCTACAACAATGGGTACCGAGAGTCATTGAGGATACGTACATTTAAGGCTATGTACGGTTGAAGTTGCAAAACTCTTATCAGTTGGAGTGATTAGGTTAACAAGGTACTGATTAGAGCAGAGATGTTGGCAGATATAGAACATGAAATGTAGGTGATCTAGAAGAACTTGATAGAAAAACAGGATAGGAAGAAGTGTTTGTAGACAGGAACAGGTTTTTCAAGGAATTTCAAGTTGGGGATTAGGTGTATTTGTGCATCAAGCCGAAGAAGAGCTTCGTGTAGATTGGAACATTTTCCAAGTTGGGACCATGGTTTTGTGGACCCTTCAAGATCATTCATAGGATCAAACAAGTGACCTCTCGACTTGAACTTCCTTCCGCAGTGAAATTCCATGATTTTTTTCACATATATTTTCTTAAAATTAATGTTAATTATGTTTATCATGTGATTGAATGGTTTTTATTAAAGGTGGAACTAGACGGAGAATACCTATCGGAGCCTTAGCATATATTGGAGAAATAGGTGCTCATGCTCCAAAATCGAGAAATATATCAAGTTAAAGTGCAATGGAAGCACTTTGGGCCTAATAACGCTACATGGGAGATGGTAGATAAGATGTGGGCCGTGTATTCTTCCTTATTTTCTGGCTAAGGAAAAGTAGTTTGGTGTGATGTTGGTTTTTTTTGGTATATTCTTGGGTGATTTTTTCATATGTGTTTTGATATGATAGTTGGATGGATGTACATATGTATATGGATGTAAGTATCACCATGAGATATGTTATAAACCTCCAATACTTGGTATGGTGTCATGTCAGTTGAGTTGTTATATTAGCATGATTTCATGTTGGTTTGCTTTTCAACAGGGTGTTCATTGTAAATACTGCAACGAGCTATGTTATAAAGTTCCATGGGAAGTATGGTTGTTTTTCATCGGTTTTGTTGAGGTATATGAGGAGTTGAAGAATGATGACATTATCCCCTAAGGAGGAGGGATCTCTAACAGTCCTGGTGTAAATTACATGTAATAAGTGTTAAAAATAATAACCATGGTTGATGGGACACTTATTCCAAGATGAATGTTGGGAAAAACATCCTAGGGGGTGTTGATTTGGTTTATTATGGCTAAGGAAATTGGAAAAGGCTATGGTTAAGGCATCAAAGATGCAAAAATAATTTTTTGGAACATTTATTTATGAAAATAATTTAAATTAGGAGAAAAGTGAGGTAAAAGGTCACATGTTTCATGTCAAGAGGAAATTGAAGGAAACTAACAGAAAATTAAGGAAATAGAGGCCTATTATCTAAAAAGGCTTTTGAGGATCAGTTGGTACCTTTTGTCAGTGCATTTTTGGAGCTCTCTCATTATTCTCTCTCCATCTCTGTCACTCTTGGACACTTAGAGTTTTTGGAGTTCTTTGGCATTTGATTAAGAAAAGAAAGAAAGTAGGAAAAAGGAGGAAGAAAGAAAGGAGGAGTAAGAATCAAGCAACTATAATAGGATTCTTGTCAGGTATCTATTTGCATGTGTATTTTCCTTACTATATTTGGCATGCATGGTATTTCATGCAGTTATTTTTTGTCTTGGCATTAGTTTTTCTAGGTGTGACAATGTATTCACCCTAGCCTTTCCATTTCCAGATAGCCATGGATTTGTTGAGTTATCATTTTTTGGTTTAGCTGGATTGTCAAATGGATTCGATGTTGAGTGGGGTGGATCTTCGAATTGATATAGCACATGGCCTAGTGGTCCCTAAACCAGATTGTGGATCATGGTAAAGCCACTGGCCTATTAATGCCTGATTCAGACTTAGGGTTGCGGTAAAGCTAGAATTGTGTTGCCTCAGTGGGCCTAGGAATCCTCGATCGGTGAATGCCGAGATATATGATAAATCCTAGAGGTGGTTTACTCTCCCTTAAAAGCCTAGGAATCTCGAGTTTGGGATTGTGGTAAATCATGGATCGTAAGTCTCATTTTAGGGCCTAGTGACCCCTAATTTAGACTGCGGGTTGCGGTAAAGCCTGAGAGACTAGGAGACGAAAAAATTTCTCATGGTTTAGGTAGAGAGAATTTGGTGATATCCATGCTTGGGCTGGCCTAGTGATTAGGATAAATCATGGTAAGGTTGGTTATGACATGTTTATTGATGATGCTGAGGTGGTTTAGCCTTAGGATTCCCTAGCTGATTCTTTGGGTTTAAGTCCCACATTTAGGGTTCGAATATGGCATGGGGATGATTAGCTAAAGTAGATTTTGCTTAGCCAATCTATGGTCGGGTGGAACGTGGAAGTACCATCTCCAGTTGCTTTTTACATTTAGTAGTGAAGAGCTCATTTTTTCGGTATTCAGTATGCAAATATATTAGTTGATGTATGGATTTCATTGCTATTGTATTCATGGTATTTTTGTTGTTAATTTTCTAGTTATAAACAAGATTCGTTCACCAATCATGTATTTATCTATTCATGTTTTTTCATGTAAATTATTATCCCATGTTTCTATGGTGAAATTGATTGTTTGATAGCTTATGATGTAGGGGACCAATGCTTCTTAGCCATTCTCAAATAAGAAATATACCGCTTCGTTTAAATATGTTGTTTATGCATGTAGATGTTATATTTTTGACATGTTTGACGAAATTTATATCATAGCGGTGTTGTTTCGGATGAGTTTTGGTTGAAGTGATTTCTTTCATATGTTTTATTTAATGTTATTTACCCTCTCCTGGAGTTACAAGAAGTTTTGGGCAGTGACCTCGGCTCAGGGGCCGAAAAATTGGGCACAAATCCCAGAGCTACAAGAGGAAAATTCATTGTTTGAGCCTTAACCACTACCTTGACAATGCTAGCCTATGGCTATATGGTCTATAGCCGCTACCTTTCCATTCAAAGCTCATTGATCATCCTTGAAGTGGCTAGAAATCAGTTCCCCCTAAGGCAACAGGGCCCTGGAATGTTGGGTTACCTCCTAGGGATGTTAGTGATGTAATGTAAGGTTTTTTGTTAGTATTTCCATTCATTACACTTCCTTAAGGTTGTATAGGAAGTTCAATCTCATATTAGTAACCTCTCGTCACATTTTTACCGCTGTTGGATAGTTACTTCGGTAGATGTGTGAAGTGGGTGTTACATTAATAGCTACACATTATCAATGCATTCATGAATGATATGGGAATATAGGAATATGGATTCAATATTCATTGTAGTTACATTATCTCTTTGCGTTCCTTAATCAGTTACCTTCTTCATGCAATCACAAAAATAGTGACAAAATTTATTTCAATAATAATTATAACATCACTTTGGATTTATCAACTCTTTGATTGTTGTTAAATCTTCTATTATTGCTTCCACTTTCATGTTCTTTCTCTTCTCTCCCATCTTTTTGAAAATGTGATCTACCACCTTTTCATTTTACTCTTGATCTACCCTTGCCTCAACCTTTGTCTCTTGATGATCTATCTATGAAGTTTCTTGAATATTATGTAAATTTTATAGGTGATTAACTTAGGGTTTTAAGCTTCTTTTACCAATTTATTAAATGCATAAACATGCATAAAAATTACAGTTTTTGAATTAAACAAGAGCCAATATCACCATAAAAACAAACACACAGTAACATCCAATGAAGGAGTTCAGCCCTCTTGGCCTACATCACCTCATACATCTTCCAATGGTTCAACCTCTTTCATTATTCTCAAAAAATGGTGTTTACATAAAATTATATTGCTCAAATGGTTGCATTGATAGCTCCAATAGCTTCATAACTCTTAGCAACCACTATCTAGCCTCTTTCTTCTCCCAAAAAGGATAAAAACTGAATAATTTATGAGCCTCCGAATTTCTTCTACAATTCGTCCTACAAATTCACCAATTCGGCTACCTGTCGTACAATTCCACCCATTTTTCCATTGACGAAGAAAAAGTTTTGAAATTTTGGCATAATTTGTGGTCTTCTTAATCACACCAGTGACCCCTCACCCAGGTCAAAATGCACCAAGTGGCTGACTAAGCATCATTGATTTCATTTTTATGCTAGTTTCTAAACTTGACCCAGGTTCGCAGGTTGACCTACAATAGATGTATGGTTGGGTTAGCGGAACCCTACCCCTAACACGTTTCTCTACCCACCATTCATTCGAAGTTGGGCGGTGACACAAAATATTAATGGTTTTCATGTGATCATGATATATGTATTCAATTGTAATTACAAACCCCACGGTGGCATAAAACTTGGAAACTAATGTGACCACAACATGCGAACGTGGCTTTGAAACGGTGGTTACAAAAATGCAACTGTGATGTTAACTATTGGCATCCCGCTATGCGAACAAGCCTTTCTTAAACCTGATCGTAGGTAATCACATCAGAATTTGGGTTATCAAACTAAGGTTTGAGTATAATGTTTAATAAACTCATCCAGATATAATGTTGTTCCACATAAATGTTTTTATAATACCATTTTTTGGTTCGATATAAAACTTTAATGTGTGCTGGGGTTAGCCCCTAACTCTTGTCTACGGACCAGGGTCGGGGTTTAACCTTGGTCCAACCCCCACCAACATTTGTATTAAATCTTAAACAATGGTTTTGACCCATATGGGTTAAGATCCGTCAGTTAGTGGAGTTGGTAAACAATTATGCTATGTAGGCATAGGCTTGTTGTTCGATTCCTATTGGGTGCTTCCAACCCTACCAAAATTTTCTACCAATGCGGGAAGACCACTTGGTTTCCTCCCATTGGCCCACGTGGCTCCCTCCCATTTGTTGTCCCTCCAACCAATAAAGTTACACAAAATATGAAGCAATAAACATCTGACACATGATGAACAGAGATAGGCCAGAGAGGAAAAGTCAGCAGGTACAGTCAGGGTTCAGTCATTAGTATGGACTGTTGACAATGCAACCCTGCACCCAAAAATAAAAAAACTTGTTGTCTCCCCAATGGAACATATCGTTATTGTAGGATCATATGGAGTCAGTTTTTCACAAAAAAAGTTTCATTAGATTCCGAATGAAGATATCTACAAGGTCGTTCAGGTTCTGCACCATTTCGACAACTTTGAAATTTGAGCATAAATTTGATCCACTGGATTGTTCCTCTGCACTGGAAGATTTTGGATTTTCAAAATATCTTTCCCTATCAATAAATATATGAGGGATCATCTCCCTCACCCTTCTATTTTCTATCCACTAAAAAATGCTTGAATGTGACAATTTGAGCTTTTCATGAAAACTGATGATTTTCCTGATTGTGGTGACCTTAACTAGCTATTGTAGAGACCATGTTGTTGCAATTTCCCATAATTTTCTAAAAAAAAACCTATCCTTAAAGGGAAAAACACATTCCCTCCTCAGTCTTCAATAAAATAAAGCTTAAAAAACTTCAATTTCTTCTCACCTTGAACACTATCGACATGACGATGGTTTACAAGTCTCACCTTGTGCTTGGCTCGAATGTTGACTAATTGTGATATCCATCATCATGAAACATCCAATTTAAAATAAAATACTTTGTGAAACCCACAAGAAAAATTTTTGAACCCAATTCCCTCTTTGTCAAATTTCTTTGGCGCTTTCTCTTTGACCTTTTCCCTCTCTTGCACTGGAATCTTGTTCACATCACTTTTTAGCAATGATGCATATTGTTGAAATTTTACCTCATCTTGTGTACCTCTTTTAGGAGCCAATTGGTTAGACTCCTGAAACATCTTATCACAACTATTAGCAACCTAAATGAAATCATATTTTTCATTTGATAAATCTCCTTGAAAGGCCTCATTCACAACATATTCATGCTTGAACATTAACAAAGAAAGTGTTTGACTAGCATTAAGAGTTCTCTTCATTTGTACAACATGCATATAAGAGAAATTCATCTTCTTACTATATGCTCTAACAATGTGCTCTATCCCATTCTTGAGCAAGTGATACTTATTCTCATGGAAATGAAAGATTTCTCTCCTATCAAAATTATATGGGCTACCAAAAACAATACCAGAAACAACATAAAGTTCTACTTCATCAAGAAATTTTGCAGTAACTGGAAATCTAAGTATGCACTTCCTCGTCACTTGCAAATTTGCATTATTGCATATCCAACCTAAAGGATAAGGTATTGGATAAGGAATGGTCTCTAAATTCAACTTCTTGACTATGTCTTCAGAAATAATTTTATCTTGTGCACTATTATCGAATAGGGTGTCAATCTCGGTATGCTTTGATATAAATCTAACATGGAAAAGCTATATTCTTGTTTCATCATCTTGAGTACTATTGTGAAAACTATAAGAACCAGTACTTTCAATGCCCTTAGCTTTAAAACCCATTTTTGTAATATTTATTTCATCTATCGAATCAAAACCTAAATCATGTTGTATTTCTAGATGAAGTTTCCAATAATGATATTAATCATGTCCATATTTGGAACAATGTTTGCATGTGATTTTTTCTTTCTCCAACTTTATGGTTGTATTATTCTAAATTTTACCCTTGAACCTACCCTTTCCTTTCTCTCCAGACTCAAAGGTATTCTCAATTGTCCCATCTGAAACTTGTTTCCCTCTTACCTCTAGATGTGTCGCCTTAACAAAAACTTCATCTAAATTTTATGGACTGAACATGATAATAGTGTGTCTTAGGTAACTATCCAAACCTCCAATGTATTTTAACAAAGTTTCTTGAGATGTCAAATCTACACAAAATATTACTTCTCTTCTCCTAAATTCTTGAGTATAGCTTTGCACAATTTGTCCTTTATCTTGCCTAAATTTTTTCTAGTGCATTATAGCCCTTTGTATGTATCCTAATTGATAAATGTTTCTTCTCAATGTAGAAAAAAATCAGTCGAAGAGGTTAATACCTTGCCTTGTTTTTTCATGTACTCTTGAGTTTTTTCTTCCCACGAAATAAGTGTTGCACCTTCCAATATTAGTGAAGCAAGTTGAATCTTGGTGTCATCATCCTTGATCCTTTGTATCATGCAATACTCTTAAAGTTGACACACCCAATTATCTAATATTTTAGCATTTATATCTCCATCATACATAGGAAAACTAAACTTTATGTCAAGCTTCAAAAATGGAGTTTTACCATGACCTTTTGGAGAATGTGGAGGTGTTTGTGAAGGGCTTGTTGTGGAAGAAGATTATGGCGAAGATGGTGGTGAAGAGAATGTTGGTTTTAAAGCAGGTTTGTCACCATTTCCATTACCTTTCAAATTCTTCTCTCCATCTCCTCCTCCATCCTTTGAAGACTTATATCCCTTTTGAGGATTGGAGGTATCCCTTTGAAACCTTGTGCTTCTCTCCTCATAAATAGATTTCACCATTTGTGTCATATCAAATAATTTTTTCCTAAAGTATTTCTGAACTTCTAACATATTTTCAGGCTCTCCTTCATGTGACATACTTTTTGAAGATTCAGGTACAAATTGAGTTAGAATATCTGGTGGAGATTGTGGTAAAATTTCTCTCCTTGTCCTTGACCCAACATAAGGACTTGAAACCACATGTTTTCCTTCTCCTCTCTTGAGGTTGAACCTTGTACTCATCACAACAAATAATTAAACCTTCACAACAACAAAGAAAACCTAAGATTTGATAACAAACTTATCTTTATATGAAGTTGCTTGAATATTATGTAAATTTTGCAAGTGGTTAACTTAGGGTTTTAAACCTCTTTTTTAAATTTCTCAAACACATTAACATGCATTAGAAGTACAATTTTTGCAGTAAAAAAGAGACAATATCACCATAAAAATAAACACACAACAACAGTTGATGAAGGAGTTCAATCCTTCTAGGCTACATCTCCTGATCCATCTTCCAATGGTTACGCCTCTTTCATTATTCTCAAAAAATGTTGTTTACACATAATTACACTTATCAAATGGTTGTACTAATAGCTCCAATGAATTCAGAACTATAAAAAACCCCTACCTAGCCTTTTTCTTCTCCCAAAAAGGATAAAAACTGAATATGTTAAGAGCCTCCCAAGTTCTTCTCCAATTCGTCTGACAAATTCACCAATTCAACTACCTGTCCTACAATTCTGTACCTTTTTCCAATAACTGAGTGACAATTTCGTGAACTGTTGATGCAATTTGTAGCCTCCTTAGTTGTGTTGATGACCCTCTACTTGACCCAAAACGCGCCAAGTGGATGAATAAGCGTTGCCAATTTCATTTTCCTGCTGGTTTATAAATTCAAATTGAGTTTGTGGGCTAATATGTGGTAGATGTATGGTTGCGTTAGCCAAACCCTGCCCCAACACATTCCATTACCTACCGCTCGTTTCACATTGGGCAGTTACACAAAAGATTAACGGTTTTCATGTGATTATGCTACATGTTCGTTGTTGTAGTTAAAAAACTTCCAACTATAATTTTAATTGTTGGCATCCCTCCATGTGAACAAGCCTTTGTTAAACTTTTCTGTTGGTAATCACATCAGAATTTGGGTTATGAGATTAAGGTTTGGGTCTAATGTTTAATAAAACACACCGGATATAATGTTGTGCCACACGAATTTGGTTATAATATCATATTTTGGTTTTACATAAAAATTTAATGTTGGTCGGGGTTAGCCCCTAACCGTGGTCCATGGATTGAGTTCGGAGGTCAACCTCAGTCCAACCCCTGCCAACAACTGTATTAAAACATAAATAATGATTTTGATCCATATGGGTTAAGGCCCATCAGTTAGCGAAGTTGGTAAATGGTTATGATGTGCATGCAGATGTCAGTTGTTCGATTCTCGTAGGGTGCTCTCGGACCTACAAATATTTTGGACCAATGCAGAGAGGCTACACGACTGACTCCAGTTCGCCCACGTGGCTCCCTGCTATTGGTTGACCCTCCAAGTAATACACCAAATGAACCAATCAACATTGGACACATGGCGAACGAAGATAGGCTAGAGAGGAAAAGTCAGCACGTACGATTAGGGTCTAGTCAGTAGTGCGGATTACTGATTGTGCAACCCTGCACTGAAAACTAAAAATATTGTTGTATTCCTAAATGAACATATCACGATTGCAGGAGCCTACAAAGCCAATTGTTCGCAGAACAAGTTACATTAGATTCAGAACAATGAGATCTACGCAATCGTTTAGGTTCTATGTAATTCTGAAAACTTTAAATTTCGAGCATAAATTTGTTCCACCAGATCACTTAAGATAGAAACTCGACTTTTTAAAGTTTTTCCTAAGGTTCAATCCTTATTTCTGTCTATCCTTGGCTCATGGGATAGAAGTGATCCCATCAATTCATTAGCTGTCAGCATTGTCTAATCTTTGGCTTCTTCAATGGATACTAGTACATCAAATCTGGTAGAGAAAGACATGGTGATCTTCTCAACCATTTTTTGATCTTCTATATCATCACCATAAATCATTAACTATTTTACGATAGTTAAGACCCGATTCATGAATGAATCGATATCCTCTATTTTCTTTATTTCCAAACTTTGATAATCTCTCCTAGTATTCTGCGACTTAACAATATTGACTTTGGGATTTGAAATGTCGACCATTGTTTTATAACACTGTGGATAATCCAGAGATCTATTCAATAAACGATAACCACAGAAGTTTGAAAACCATAAATATTGACTTCAGTCATACCTTTGCATATTGTTTCCAAAATCTCTCATGTTGTCTTTGTTGAAGACATGATCATAATTTTCTGGAACACTACTGGATCCACTCCTTGTTAGACAAGTTGTAATGCTTGAAATTATTCTTTTTGTATTTCCTCAATCACTGCTTCTATGCAATAGTGAGGGTTTGTTCAACTACTTCATCTCTAGGTTTTGGAAACCCAACTAGACATTCTCCCAAATATCATAATCGTTAAACATAGTCTTCATCTTAATAGCCCAGCCATCATCACATTTCCTTATAAATAATAAAAACTATAAATGAAAACCTATTAAAGTCATCTTAAAAAAAATCATGTCCAAAAAGGAACTTCATTTTCAAACTTTTATAATCTTCTTTGTAATAAACTCTGGAAAACAACATTATAAAACACTCTTGTGTAAAGCCTTTTTATAAACCTATTTAATAAAGCCCCTCTCACAAGTATGATTTGAAAAAGTTAAAGAAGTTGTGAGGTATGTTTAAAAGACTTTAATAAAAAAATTTATTGCATACCACGTCATATTTTCACACATCACAAGTTATTATTTTTTTTATAAAAAAATGTTGGAAAGGAAAGGAGTAAAGACACAAAATAACATACACAAACCATAACAATAAATGTCATTTTTTTATTGACTTGATAATTACATTAAACCTAGTGAAAAATATTTAAACATATTAACTAGTACTTCACTCAAAATAACTTAATATAATTACACACCCTAAATTCTACTTTACCAAAAATAGACTAAAATAACACTCACTTGACTCAATTAAACAACTATGCTTAGGAAATTAATTAGCTATCTTTAAAAGTATCACAATTTCAATATCGTTAAGAATATTTCCAAACATTTTCCTAATTTGTATCTGAATATTCGCAATGATTATTAAATTGGATCTAAATATTCGAGTAAGTTCTATTTTAAATTTGATCAAAGAAATTACGGGCAAAGTCAATAACAATACATCATTTAGAAATTTAAGGTACAAGACCCATGCGAACAAAAATAAGTAATTCTGTCAAAGTTGAATCCCTTTGAGTGCACAGGTCAACAACAATGCAAAATATTTCAAGTTTAATTGCACAGGTCAACAACAATGCTGCAAAATATTTCATGTTTGAGTGCACAGGTGAACAACAATGCTGCAAAATATGTCATGTTTGAGTGCACAGGTCAACAACAATGCAAAATATTTTAAGTTTTATAAAATAATTTACATTTAAAAGTCCATAACACCATAAAATTTCTAAATTTTCTAAATTTAGAAGTTTAGAAAATTTTACTTTACTAAACTAAAACTTGCTCAACTTGACTAAATTAAACAACTATGCTTAGAGAACTAATTATCCATCAATAAAAGTATCACAATTTCGATATCGTTAAAAAAGTTCCGACATTTTACTGATTTGTATCTGAATATTATCAATAATTATTATTTGATCTAAACATTCGAGTAAATTTGTTGTTCTCTGCATACAGAGAACACAATCATGCAAAATATTACAAATTTGATCAAGAAAATTACGCGCAAAGTCAATTTTAATACATAATTTAGAAATTTAAGGTACAAGACCCATGCGAACAAAAATAAGTAATTCTGTCAAATTTGAATCCCTTTGAGTGCACAGGTCAACAATAATGCAAAATATTTCAAGTTTAAGTGCACAGGTAAACAACAACGCTGCATAATATTTCAAGTTTGAGTGCACAGCTCAACAACAACGCAAAATATTTTAAGTTTTATAAAATAATTTATATTCGAAGTCCATAACACCATAATTTAAACTTCAATATTAAAGAACCATTTAAAAAAACCTTGCTCAGAAATCTGTCAAATTTCGATTCATTTGCATTCAGAGGTTAACGTAAGATATTTAAAACTTCAGCGATTTTTGTCAAATTTCGATCCATTTACAATGAGAGGTTAACAATGACGCTAAACATTATAATTTCAACGAAAACTTTCCGTAAAAAATTACCATAAGCACGAAATTTTCAACATACAACCGTAAACCAGCAAACAGTATGGATCCGACATGGGTGCGTACGGACTTCATCTCCACTGCAAATCTATGGGCCAAACTAAAGGGTAAGTACAGGTCTCTTCCTTTCTTCTTCATATGGGAGATATGGTTGGCGCACAACAGATTAATTTTTGATAATATGGATTTTCATATTTCACACATTTATGCCTCAATTATGCGATGGATTGATGAGCGCCACTTGCATTTTTCTGGGATTATGGATGGCTCTCATAGAATCAGACCACACGAGATTTCCATCCCAACAGTTTTCTTTGATGGGGCATGCAAGGATGGGATTATGGGTTGTGGTGCCTGGGTCAAAATATCTGGATCTGAAAGAATACATTTACACTGGAATGGTGGCCCTGGCACAAATAACAAGGCTGATTTTATGTCCATTTGGGGTGCTCGACTTGAAAATAATTATATTATTTTGTATTAATGGAGAAAAGGTTACACAAGTTGTAACGTATCTCCTTAGTTTAGGATTTGTTCCTAGAGTTTAGTGGTTTGGTTGCAACTTCCTGATTTCTAGTAATGTAATTAATGATGTAATCTTTCATTCATGAAGGTAGGGTGTACGAGAGTGATCTCTCAGTTCTGAGTGTAGTCTACAGGTGCAGTACTCACCTGTGAGCTACAAATCCTTCTTTTCAATTATGTGCATATTTTATCTTGGTATCAGAGCTCAGATTGGGTGAGCCTGATCTTTTATCGCCTTTTTGGCTGGAGTGCCTTTGTGGCCAGTTTCCCTTTGTGGCAAAAGAGCTATGTGCTCACAGAGCTTTGTGCTCGACCGAGCAGGTGGATTTCAGTAACACCTGGCTCATGGACTCAGATGATTTTTTAATTTTCTGAGCAGAAGGGGGTTGGCACCCTTTTCGCGCTAACAGTCGCGCCAGGAAGTGCAACTGGCGCGTCTATTTGGCTCATAATCACGCCACCGCTCCAAAATACTAGATTGGCGTGGAATCGCACGAAAAAATCGCGCCAATTGATTTGCCTTGCATCATTTTTATCTGGGCGTGGATTTTTCGCTCGGGAGGGCGCCAACTCACCTTCAAGGGGATCCGTGGGAAGCCTCACCTTCGCTAGACGATTTGCGAGAGGTGCAAATCGGAGAAGTTGCGGATCTATCCGGGAGAGGCAGATCGGATCAGTTTTGATCAGATCGGTTTTGTGGCTGTATTGGAATACAGCGGATTTTCTCATTGGAGCAAGATTGAATTGTAGATTTGTCAGATATTGCTGGATCTAAATCGAAGATACAGTGGGTGGATCAGGAGACCAGCAGATCAGTGGTAGAGCAGTGGTAGATCGGGTGACAAGATCTGATAGGTATTCATTTTTTTTTTCTAAATCAGTTGGGTAGATTCATTTATTTGTAGATCAGTTCAGAATGAGTAATACGATGGAATCTTATCTCCACGAGTCTGGCAAACGCGATGGATCTAACTTCACAAATTGGAAGTTTAAGATTCAGACCTTGCTTGAGGGTGCGAATGCATGGTCGATAGTTACAGGTGATGAGCAGAGGCCGAATTCACACAACGGGGCGAATACACAGGAGAAAGAATGGGATAAGCGAGAAAACAAGGCGAAAGTCTTGCTGAAGATGTCCGTAAAGGACAAAATTATCCCTCATATCAGAGACTGTAAAACGTCCGCGGAGATCTGGATGACCATCAAAAGTCTGTATCAAACCCAGAATACAAGTCGAATTATGGCACTCAAAAGCAAGTTGTTCTCAATGAAGATGGATGAAAGTGAGACTGCTGCTACATTCATTGTGCGAATTAAAGATGTGAAAGATGGATTGGGGGACATCGGGGAGAAGGTGTCTGACTCTGATCTTGTCACAATCACACTGAAAGGGATGCGAGATGAATTTCAAATGTTCATCACTGGATTGGTGGCAAGGGAGAAAGCGCCTACATTTGAAGATCCCCTAGGGATCTTGCTGCAAGAGGAGGAGCAGCGACAGAACTTAAAACCCCAGAGCGATGATCTTGCTCTGATGGTGAAACAGCGACCATTCAGAGGGAAGCAGCCACAGCAGCAATCACAGTCGCAATTGCAGTAGAGAGGAGGTACATCGCAGAAGAGTCCGTATAAAGGTATGCTTGTACATCATCTTGTAAAGAAATGTTATTATTTTGGAAAGAAGGGTCATATACAGAATGAATGCTTTAAGAAGTAGGCAAATGATGCAAAGAAAAATTTGGTGATAGAAAAGCACAGAGGATATTTTGTTGAAGAAGATGTTGAAGAAGATGAAGATTTCAGTCACGAATTCCGACTGTTCACAGCTAACTGTGCCCTTTCAGCATCCAATGAGGACGACATCTGGTATGTCGATTCCGGTGCATCCTCTCACATGACAGGTAAAAAGGAATTTTTTGAAAATCTTGAAGAAAGTACATATGGATCAAAAAATTATTTAGGAGATGATAGTGGATACGAGATTAGAGGCTATGGGGATATTCCAGTAAAGCTACCAAATGGTAAAATCAGTCATCTTAAAAATGTGTTATATGTACCTGGAATTAAGAAAAATCTGATATTTGTATCCATGATAACTGATCAAGATATGCAATTTGAATTCTTCAAGACTCATTGTGTCATAAAGGATTGCAAGAAAGAAATTGTTGCAACGGGCGTGCGCGTTGGAAGCCTATATAGACTGGATGTAAAGAGTTTACCACAGCGAGCCATGGTTGTAGGTGGATCGACAGCCAAACAACTCTGGCATCAGAGATTCGGTCATTTGAATTTTTGAGACCTCATGCTATTGTAGAGAAAAGGTATGGTTGAGGGACTCCCTGTATTTCATAATACTCGGTTAAATTGTGATGGATGTGCCTTAGGTAAAATGCATAGAGAACAGTTTCCTGTGCATGATAGAAGGAAGGAAACAGATATTTTAGAACTAGTGCACACTGATATATGCGGACCTATGCAAACAAGGTCGCTAGGTGGAGCATATTACTTTCTGTTATTTACTGATGACTGCACTAGATATTCATGGGTTTATTTTCTGAGTAGAAAGAGTTAGACTTTCCAGTGCTTTATAGAATTTAAAACCTTGGTGGAAAAACAGTTTGGAAAAAGTATAAAAATTCTCCGGTCTAATCAAGGGGGAGAATACAAGTTAGGGGAATTCATGAAATTCTGCGAATCTCATGGGATTGTACAGCATTTTACAGTGCCACACACACCACAGCAGAATGGAGTGGCAGAGCGCAAGAACAGAACCTTAGTGGAGTGCGCAAGGAGCATGTTACAAGGTAAGGGTCTATCTAATAGTTTTTGGGCAGAGGCTATTAATACTGCTGTATATTTGAAGAACAGAAGTCCAACCAGGTATCTTGGCTTCAAAACTCCTTTTGAAGCTCTATATGGATTTAAACCAGCAGTAAATCATCTAAGAGTATTTGGGTCAAAAGCATTTGCCCATATACCCAAAGCTGATAGGAAGAAATTAGACCCTAAAGTTGTTAAATGCATCTTTGTTGGTTATGGCACAGAATTTAAAGCATATAAGTTGTTCAATCCTGAGTCTCATAAGATATTTGCAAGCAGGGATGTAGTGTTTCATGAACAGGTTCAAGACGGGAAAGATGACATTGGTGATGATTGGCACATTCCATTGTTGATGGATGAAAGCAGCGAGGATGAAAGAGAATAGGAGCAGAAACAGGAGCAGAAAGAAGAACAGGAAGAAGGTGATAATGCAAGCCCAATTAGATCTGAAGAAAACAAATTTGAGGTAAGTCCCCTACCAAGGAGATCAGGTAGGAAGACTCAAAAACCATTAAGATTGAAAGACTATGCTTTGATGTCAAATATTTTGAACATTGTAGAGCCCACTAATTACAAAGAAGCTAGTCAATTTGAGGAATGGAGGGCTGCTATGAATGAAGAGATAGAATCTATTCTTAGAAATAACACTTGGGATTTAGTTGAACTGCCTAAGAATAAAACACCTATAGGATGTAAATGGTTGTTTAAACCAAAAATGAATGCAGATGGAAGTATTGAAAAACTAAAAGCTAGGCTAGTTGCAAAGGGGTACTCACAACAGGAAGGCATAGATTTTGATGATACCTTTGCACCTGTAGAAAAGTTAAACACTATCAGAATGCTTATCTCTCTAGCAACTAAACATAATTGGGAGCTACACCAGCTCGATGTCAAATCTGCATTTTTAAATGGTGAATTAAAAGAGGAAATTTACTTAGTACAACCAGAAGGGTTTGTAAAGCAGGGGCAGGAACATCTTGTTTGCAGATTGAAAAAGGCGCTATATGGCTTAAAGCAAGCACCCAGGTCTTGGTACGAAAAGGTTGATTCTTTATTTTTAGAGCATGGTTTTCATAGGAGTTTAAATGACCCAAATTTGTATACCAAGTACAATAAGCAGGGGCATATTATTTTGACTTCTTTGTGTGTAGATGACATGATTATAACAGGAAATGCAGATAATTTAATCAAAGAAATCAAAAGGCAGATGGCACAAGTTTTTGAAATGAAAGATCTCGGAAGTCTCCATTACTGTCTGGGATTAGAAGTATGAAGAGATACTAGGCAAAATTTTCTTACCCAAGGGAAGTATGCTAGAAATCTGTTGCAAAATTTTGGCATGGATCAGTGTAGGTCAGCAGCGACACCTTTGCAGTAGAATTTGAAGTTGTGCAGTGACAATGGAACTAAGGAGGTGGATGCTACGATGTACAGATAGCTGGTTGGGAGTTTGATATATCTCACAACAACCAGACCAGACTTGGCATACTCTGTTACTGTGTTGAGCCAATTCATGTCAAAACCACTTAAAAGTCACTAGGTAGCAGCAAAAAGCGTGTTGAGGTATCTTTGTGGTACTGTTAATTATGGCATTTTATACACTGACACATCTGATGTTATTCTAGCAGGTTTTTCAGATTTAGACTGGGCAGGTAACCTGGATGATCGAAGGTCTATCACAGGTTACGCATTCAGCATAGGATCCGGGGTCATAGCATGGAGCAGCAAGAAGCAGAGTACTGTAGCACTGTCTTCATGTGAAGCTGAGTATCAAGCATTGTGTGCAGCAACGTGTGAAGCGATCTGGTTGAGAAGGCTTCTCAATGATGCAGGAGAAGAACAGAAGAATTCCACTTTCATCAAAAGCGACAACCAGAGCACTATTAAATTAGCATACAATCCAGTGTTTCATAAAAACACCAAACATATAGACACTCAATTCCACTTTGTCAAAGAGAAACTACAGTCAAAAGAAATTATTGTTGAATATTGTAAAACTTGTGACAATATGGCTGATATTTTTACAAAGCCTCTTGCACGTGTAAAGTTTGAATTGTTTAGAAGGATGCTAGGAGTTCAGGACAATCCTTTCTCCATTAAGGGGGGGAGTTGAAAATAATTATATTATTTTGTATTAATGGAGAAAAAGGTTACACAAGTTGTAAAGTATCTTCTTAGTTTAGGATTTGTTCCTAGAGTTTAGGGG